>JAWWEQ010023800.1:63102-115008 GCA_035583055.1 Torymus tubicola | reverse complement strand
CTCTCTCTCTCTCTCTCTCTCTCTCTCTCTCTCTCTCTCTCTCTCTCTCTCTCTCTCTCTCTCTCTCTCTCTCTTAAAAATCCTTTTCTCCTACACATCACACCGAACCACGTCCCATCCCCCATTGCGAAACCGCATAAATCAGGATCGGCATGTATATATCTACATCTACACCCAACCTCCTCTCTCTCTCTCTCTCTCTCTCAAAAGTCGTGCAACACTTTCGCGCCTCAGCGAATTGAAATACACCGGCTCTCGAGTCGACTCGCGCCGTAAAATCACACGCGCACTAATCTCGAGAATTACGCGAGAGAGCGAGAGGCAGAGAGGAAACGTATCGCTTGCTCTTTCTCTCTCTCTCTCTCCCGCTCGCTCGCTCGCTCGCGAGTTACGCAACGAAATATAATTTATGGAATGTGCACGCGGTGCGGTGGTATATAGAAGTGGGAAGGGAGAAAATCTGTATGTATATGTGTACCAAGCGGTGTGTAGCCTCTCCTTTGCTTGGTGTATAGAGTGAGAGAGTGAACTCTGGGAATGGAATAACCTTAACGATCTATTATTGGACGCGCGGCAGTGCAGAGGAGTGGGCGCATGCGCGCACGGGTTTTATTAGCAGTCGCTTGCGGGGAATGGCTTTGCTATTATGGATTTGTCGCCGATGTTGCGCGAGAAGGTGATTGAATAACACGATCTATACTCCGTCGTTGTGTAATTTACTACAACGCTTTTTTGCGTATATTAGGAAATTTTTTCAACGATTTCGGCGGTTTTCTGCTGATTCAGGTGTTATGTGTTTATATACGCGTCGGTTGTCGTTGGTTTGCGAATGACATCGTGTTCAATTTATGAACGCTTTCTCAAGTTTTTATCATACGAAGGGGTACGGATTTGTTGTCGAGTTGAATTGAAATATTTTTATGTTTCGCGTTAAAATATTCGGATGGAAAGAAACACGGGTTTCGTCGTAATCCTTTGATTCGAGTTATATCACATCGTTCATTTTATTGTCAACATTAATATATTTTCCAATCAATTTTATAGATTCTTGTGAAATTACTTGATTATACATGCATGTAAATAAAAAAGTATTTTAAATAAATTAAAATAAAATAAACAAACCTGTCGTCAGTAAAATACCTATACTTGTTAATTAATATTATGGCTAAAAACAATATTCTTTTTTTATTCGATAATGATGAGAACTATTCCCAAAATTATTTTCGTTTTAGGATTTTCTGAATGTAGAAAAAAATAGCAACATGATTTATCTGATGGTATCATTTTTTGCTGATAATAAACCAATTTTTGGTACATTGTATTATTATTAAGTAATCCCATTAATTTTCCAAAATGAAATTAAAAAAATTATCCAAAACTATTCTCAACTATTAACATATCATACACCTCACAATTTGTCATATTCATTACCACTTTCCAATACACCCGCACAATACAAACCTCTTGCACACATTACAGCTCCTAAAACCTCCGTACACCTCGCACTATACACCTTACCGTTCACATATACCTGACCACAGTACGAAGTCATTGGCTCTCTCTTTCTGCTCTGTACTCTCTCTCTGTCTCTCTCTCTCTCTCTTACTCCTTTTCTCTCTCCCCCTTCCCCCCTTCGCCAATAAGCAAAGTACTGCCGTGTGCGCAGGTTATCCGTTCACCGCACGCGCGGCATTGCGATAATCCGTTCGCGGGGTCAGAAGGTGCACTGCTCGCGAGTCATGAGTTCGTTGCCGCGTGCGCTTGCGAGCGCATTATTGAATGGCGCTGAATAGCCGCTCTCTGTATGTATGTGCCCGCGTGTATCTTTTTTGCCTTCCGATTATTTAATCGACCGGCGATTTGTGCGCATTCAATTGCTATAGGATGGAATTTAAGAATGGGGAAAGAGGGAAGATGCGTGTGTGTAGGGAGATGAGGGTCCCGGAAGTGGAAGGGGTGATTTTTTTTAGAGAATTATACGTAGATTTGTGATTTTATAACGGAGAGAATTGAGTACTTTCTAATAAAATTTGGGGTGAAATATAAGAAATGGTTTTTGGTTAGAAATCTATCGATCGAAATTTTATTTTAACTTTATTTTAACTTTATTAAAACTTTGATTCGTTTCAGAGAGTTTTCAATGAGACTAATGAAAGTTAAAAAGAGATTATCGAAGACTTATTAGAAAATATTGGATCCATTTAAAATGATTAACTATCAAAAAGGAAAGGTTGTTGAATCAAAAGGTTATACACATACAACAAACTCAAAATAATGTGATCACTTCGATCTAATTACAATTTTCCCACAATACAATCAACCCCCACACTAAAATTCTACAAAACCAAAAACACTTCCAACAACATTATTACATAAATTCATTTCACCTTTGAATATTCCCCACGTGAGAATCGCTGCTCACTCAAATCTCAATAACCGCTTGAGCAACCATATCCACAGTATCCGAGATCTCGACGCGCCTTCCGGAGTAAAGATCAACTCCAAATCCAGCAGTAGTAGTACACGCTCAACTTTTTTTTCTTTATTTTCATCATCCGCCATCGTCGTCGTCGTCGTTGTCGTAATTGGTCGTGCGTCGGAATGCACAGTGAGAGAGGGTCAGACGTCTTCGCTCCGTTAGCCGCATACGTTAGTGGAGCACTTTTTGCTGAAGCGCTACTGCCGCCGCCGCCGCCGCGCGAAATCGTTGAGGGGAAAACGTATACGGCGACTATTCTACTACCGTAAAGCGAAGCGGAGATGGACTTGAGTCGCGAGTCAGAAGAGAGATACTTTAGGCGCTTTTTTCGGGCTTTACGGGGTATTTTTAAAGAGGGGAAAAAGCGAACCGAGTGGAGAGAGAGAATGAGAGAAAGGTATGTTAGTGCTGGTTGTTAGGATTTTTAAGATCCCGTTCGAAAGAGGGTATTTAATAATTATGAAGGATTGATGAGCGTGATTTGGAAGGAGTACGCGGGAGAACGGTGTTAAATTTTTTTCTTGCGGCGTTTTGAAACTAGATTTGCTCGTTTCTGAGTTATGTTCCTTGGTTATCGATAAATTTTAGATGAAGTATGTTACAACGTTTATTAAATATACGTTTGAAAGGTATTGGGAACAAGTTTCATATGCCATTGATGTTTTAGAATAGCTGTAGCAAAATTTAACAAAAATGTAAACTTATGCTCTACTTGTAGAATTATAAACAAAAGTATATTTTTTCAAACGCTTCTATTCATATAATTTTTCTGGGCATTCATATGGTTAAAGAATTAATCTCTTACTAAGAATGTTTTTCAAATACCTACGATTTTTCACAACAACTCGTCGCGACTTCATTCTTCTAGGAACCCAATTTCACCGGTGGCCGTCACCATTAAATAGCTAATTCCGTGGAATTTTAGAAATCCAAAAAAAAAAAACGCCGCGTATATACGCTCGCGACCCCTATGCGCATGCGTGCCGTGGCTGGTTTCCGCGAAAACCACCGCCGTCTCGTGTCTTGTGGTCAACGTCTGTGTGTGTGTATATATATATCGTATATGTACGTGTACGTACGTGCGTATGTGCAAAAACTCTCACTCGCCGCGTGGTAATTTGTAATCTCGCGGGGCTTTTTGCGTGTGCGTGCGCGCACACCTTGCGCGCATCACCCTTGCATTACGCCGTGTTAACTGGCTTTTTTCAGCCGTCGCGGAGTGATTCTATTTCGTCGGCTTTCTTTTTGTTGGACTTTGGAAATGTATGAGCTTGAGAAAATTTGTTGGGAATTTTTTTTTGGCTGCGTGGTCTATTCATAATTAATTTCCTATATTATGGAAAATTTTACTATGTCTTCTTCTCTTAAAAAAAGTGGTGGATGAAATCTTTTCATCACAATAAGACTGTTTTGATTGGTTGTTGTAGACCCATTAGATTAGTCTATATAGAATTAGCGTAAAAATTTAATGTTTGAATTTCAAAGATTGAATTCTCATATTTACAAGTGTTTAAGACTAAATAATTAAAATAGTATAAGAAAAAAGTTATTACCTTATTTATCAAATTTGTATTATTATCATTCAATTTAAACTGATTAACAGAAAATTTCAAATTGAAACTATTTGATCATGTAATTTAAAAAAAATATAAAATAATGAAACAAAAATGCGCGCAAAAAGCGTTGAATATAGCTAGTAAAATAAAAATAATATTTTTTATCAATGATACTTATATATTAATAAATCAGTTAAACAACATGGTTTAAATAATAATTTTATCATCTACACATTTTACTTTTATAAAAACAATGATGTTAATACGTTCTTTTCTTATTTTTCAGGTGAGTGACAGACGCGGTTTCCACAAACCAGCACAGCAATATCACGTATGCAGAATGTACATTCGTAAGCTACCAAACTCCAATCAATACGCAATTATCATTATTTCTTCCCACGATCGGGGCGAAAATTTTTGCTTCGATACAAGACAAATGAGAATCGAAAACCGAGGGCAGGATAATTTTCCTCTTCGTGCGCTTATATACGGCGGGCCGTGCGAAATCGCGCACGAGGAGCGGCACGTGCGAGCCATTAGGAAACGATTTCGCAGTACCCAGTAACCTTTCGAACGTCACGGGTATATAGTATAGTATGTAAGAAGAAAGGCGGGAAGAAAACCAGTCGAGCGCGCTTGATCAGGCGTCTCACGCGCGCGTTCAACCGCCGGCTGCGAGTTCTCGCGAGAGAAAGCGTGTCTCTCTTGTGTTTCCTTTTTTCGGCAGTTTTCCTGCTTTCCCGGAACGCTCGAAACAACCGATGTGCATTCAGACAGAAGAGCTTTTTTCTGGTAGAATGAAAAAAAGGGTGTCTGAAGTGTCGGATGTCTAAATGTAAATGAAAGTATATCTTTGTCGCAAGGTTTTTATCGTGTGAATAAAGTGTTTTTGAAATGCAAAACAAGGTGTTAAATAAAATGACTCGTATTTTATAAAGAAAAACCAGATTAGTTTTTACGTAACTGCATTTCGATAAATTGAAATTATAAACTACATTATGCAACCAAAACTCGTTCTTATCTTATAAGGTCGAATTATTTAAAAAACCTCTAAACCTTTGAGGTTAGGTTACCCTGCTCAAATCACAATAATACCTGGAAAAATATGGAAAAAAGCATTTTAATACAATCGTAGAACTAGTTATTAATTTCCACTGCTAATAGACTTCCTTTTTTTAGTTATGTTATTAAAATAGTCATATTATTAAAGGAACCTAATGCTAGAGCTATACCGGATAATTATAAGTTAGGTAGCTATACACAAAAAATAATATCTCAACTCGCCAGTAAAACTATTTTGTCAGATTTTTTCGTGCCCCATGTCAAAGATACATGACCGTTCATAGTTTCATTCCCCGCTCTTCTTGTACATACCCTATAGAAGCTACATTTTGCACTATTTTGAATGCATTACGCATTCCTCGCGCGACCCATTGAAACCAAAACGCTCCCTCTCGCGTATATATGCAGAACACCACAACACTTCTACAAAAAAAAAGAGGCGCGCAGGTGCTGAAAACAGTACTACGAGTGCGCTCGCGCGAGAAACAGGCGAAGAAGAAGATGAAGCGCTGCTTGCTGCTGCGACGGCTTCCCTGTTATTAGCGCCCGCAACTCTTCGCAGACTCAGCAGACCGGCAATTAAATTCGCGGAAAGCGCGAAAAAACTGCAGGTGCACCGTTGCTTATTAGCGGCCGCTTTTTCAATATTTATGCGCATCCCAAACACGACAAATAACCGTAAAGGCGCGGGCGCTCACTCACTCACTCGCGAGAGAGAGAGCCAAAGTCGTTAAAATGTATATAGTGGACCGGACGAGAGAGTAAAGTCTCTATTTCGCCTCACAGCCGCCTCGTGCTGCTCGAGTTTTTTTTCTCTCTTCGAAACAGAGAGAGAGAGAGAAATATATTCGCGTGTATATATGTGTGCGGACGGCAAGAGGTCGCTGACTGTAAACATACGGGTTCGGGATTCTTCGCATTGCTGCTTTTTGTTGTGTGTGTGTTGCGGCGTGTCTTTCGAAGGTTGAGTTTTGGAGAGAGAAAGAGAGAGAGAGAGGAGGCAGCGCAGTTGCTTGAGAATGTCGAACGCTACTGCTTACTGGTTCGACGAAAATTGGCATAACACACGTCAGTTTCGTAATCAGGTAACGTTTCGACGAAACGAAAAATACTTTGCTAATTTGTAAAAAAGTTACTTAATGAACAGGAATTTCATTTCAGCATGTATACAATTTGTACACGTGTGCAACCGGCTTTTAATGGAAACATATACAATCAATATTTAAATTTTTATGGACTTAAATCTATCGAAAAGTGGATGTATTGTTCGTTAGATCTTGGATACGTTCGTGGATTTGCATTCCATCTCGTTGCCCCAGTTTTCGTTCGTATAATCTACGGCATTTCGCCGATTGGCTCGTTCGACGTGATCCCATAGTTAATTAAGCGGAATGAACCAATCGGCTAAACGCTGCATGTTTCATAATGGAAACGAAGGTAAAAAGAAACACAGTATATATTCGATAAAATTTACAACTAAAGCTGCCTCTAGATTCTTTATTCGTTTGTACAAAATAAATGAAAATGAAACATTGATAGTAATATACACAGAGACACCTTGAATTCCCAAACCCTCCATACCACAACAGCCTACACCCGCGAATGCAAAAAAAACCACCACCGCCCGTACAAATCTGCATGAAATATCGAGACGGTGGTGTGTAAATCATGTGCCGCGCGAATCAAGAATGGAACCGCGTTGAATGAACGGCAGGGGGGCAGCAGCAGCAGCAGCAGCCGGTTTTCGCGCGCGCCGCGCGTTGTACAGTTAACCCGCGTGCGCGAGTGCGGCTGTAATTTCACTCGAGACGACGACGACGACGACGACCTGGTCAGGGATTTATCACCGGAAGGTGGGAGGAGATTGTAGAGTGGTTGTATACGGATTTTTTGGAAGAGTTTTTGGGTATAAGGATATTGAATTGGTTCAGAAGTATAGTAAAGGGTTTTGTAGTTGTTTAAATTATGTCGTATGTGGTAGACGAAAAATTTTGATATATAATATTTAGCGAAGTCACCCGTGAACTATTATTCCACAATTTAAAATTTATTAGTAGCATTTGATTTTTTTCCTTTCCTTTTTTTTGATTGAGTGATGTAGTCATCATCATGATACGTTTATACAATGTTTCAAGTATTTTTTCTATTCGAATATCATTCCTGACAGGGAAAAAAACAGCTGATTGATATATGATAATCAAATCAGCGCGACAGGTTTTATTACTAATCACCTGCTTCTATATGCCCCTACGAAATCCATTCTAAAACATGAATAGCGATACCGACAAAAAAAATGAAAAGTAATATAAGATAAAGAATTTTATGCAAAGTGCCCGTTACTTGGAAATACCTTTTTCCAACACGGTACAAAAAAAAACAAACTAACGAACCTCTGTAAACACGTGCGGCAAAACAAAACCAGCCTATAGGGAATGGATGTAAAGGTAACGCAAAAACGAGGACCATTGAACGGGTTAAAAGCTCGAACGAGCGGAATCTGGAAAACTCGCGAGCTCGGGCAAAAAGCGAACGTATACACAAAGCCGGCAAGAAGGAATGTCGAAGGGAAATACAAAGCGACAGCGAGTGAACGACTGAGAGAGAGAGAGAGAGAGAACGACGATCGAATGAAAATCCACTTACGTAGTATATATACATATATACGTATACGTGCTGTAAAAGCGGGAATTGAGCGACACGCGCGCGCGAAAAATCGCTTGCGTTGCAGTTTGGCGGTGCGCGTCGCTGTGGGAAAAGTCGACGACGGCGACGACGACGGGCGTAAGTAATGCGCGCGAAGACTTCGAGAGGGCTAGAGCAGATTTTCGGGCGCGTTTGTTCTCTTGCAGCGAAGGATGCCGCATGGGAATGAACTTGAAAGAGAAAGAGAAAGAAAGAGAGAAAAAGATTAGCCAAGTATGTTAAATTTCGTGCGCATGCAGAGCGCGGAGAACGATTTGCGCGTACTTTGGAGGAATAATTTACATGTGGTATAGCAGGTGGTGTATTTTTCCGGGAACCTGGGTTTTACGGTTTTTTCGTGTACGTGGCGTATACGTAACGGTAGAGATAATTTTTGAAGTGTTTTTTTGAAAGTTTTAAAAGAAAATTGTTAAATGTATAACTGAATTAATATTGTTAAAATACCGCGGTTAATCTGTTTAGTCACACGGAAATAGAGGATATATATCGGCACCCGGCATTTTTTTACTGTTTTTTATTGTTTTTATCGTTTATACAAAATCCTGAAATCTTTTGTATTTTCAGGTACTAAATGAAAAAACTTTTAATGAAATAGGATTTTTTTGTCAATACATAATTCTTTACAATTTTTTTTTTAATTCGTGACTAAAAGTGCCAAATAATGTGTATTATTAATAATATAATAGAATAATATAACGGTATTATAACAAATATACTATAATAATATTATTACTAATCCAATAATAACTATCGCATAAACATATAAAACGAATAAAAACGAGATCACTAAAAACACACTTAAAAACTGTTACGTCATTAAAATTTCGTTGAAACCTGATATACATGCATTTTAATCAAAGCATATAAATCTTCTTCACACTGAAAAAATAAAAAACGAAAAGTCAAACCGCGAGATCACGGTAACGAAGCACAGCGGTTGCAGCGAAAGGAGTGTATATATATATGTGTATACGATAAAGAGAGAGAGGGAAGGAGAAAACGTCGCGTCACGAGCTTTTAAAGCGTCGAGGTAGGGAGCCGAGAAAACGACAGGCGCGGCAACAACTCTCAGCTCTCTTTAGGAAAATTTACGAGGCTCGAACTCCGCGCGCTTCTCTCTCTCTCTCTCTCTCCCTCCTCGCGTCGTCTTCCGCGTCCGATCCGAGAAATTCGACCGCACACCGCGCGAAATCTCTCGCAGCCACAACAAAGCGCGCAACGACGATGTTGGTGGTGATTTCTCTCGAGAACGATGATGTTTAGCTGCTGCTGTTACAACCTTGGCTTCGTTTCTTCTTTTTTTTTCTACCAAATTTCCACGGAAATGTTTGAAAAATGTCGGTTCCCACAGATGGACATACAGGTGAGAGAGAGAGCGGCTGGCTTGGTGGGAAATATATCCTATAACGTATAGCGAGATTTATTATAAGATAAATCGAGTATAATAACGGTACTTTCAATAGAATCGCGAAATAGTTCTTAACTAACCTGATGGATTGCGCGGTGGTGTGCCGGGGAAATTTGCGAAATACTTTTTCGCTCCCTAAAACTACTCTGTTAATGAGAAAATTGTTTCACATAACCTCTCAAAAATAACAACGATTTTAACTGTCATTAGAACGATACACTGTATAATTTACTAGAGTATAATAAAATTAATAAGTTTAACCATAAACCTATTTTCTTTTTTTTTTTACATAAAATTACACGCTATCGTCTTACACAAATATATATACGTAGAAAGAAATCAATAAGATTTACTGTTACGCAACTACGCAGTTTCTTATCAACTTAACTCTCCCTCTCTAGTTTGGGAAAAGTATACCTATATATACTCGTATACTCTTGGGCGCAAAAGCTACTCATCGACACGCCAACGAGTTTCACAGACGGCAGTGGCAGCAGCTCGCGTGGCTTTAAAAATAAACGGCTCGGTGCCCGTTAAACTTTTCGAAGACCACACCTATATGCGCGTGCGCGCGAACTAAACGCCAACTCGCGTAAAATTTCAATTCGCAAACTCCTACCTAGCGTATACCAGAAGAGAGAAAGAGAGAGAGAGCCCATAAGGAAGTAATATCCGCCTCGGCGATTTATTATCCGTTTAGCGCTGAATCTTTATACGGCATTATAGCGGGCTTATATATACTTTGTTTTTTCATTGTCCGTTCTTTGAGCTTTAGTGCGCCTTCGTTTCTGTAAACGCATATATGCGTGTGTGTGTATATATAGCCACGCCAATGTTGCGGTAATATTGGTTTCCTACGGTGTGGAGGTATATATATACGCGCGTGCTGTGTGAGATAATATGAAGCTGTTATATGAGGTGGAATTGAAAAGAGTCTGTCATTCAATATTTAAAGGCTTGATTGGATATGATTAGAGGGTTGTGATGTTTAGAATGAGTATCAGGTTTAATGATTGAAGTATAAACACTGGATAATGTTGCAATATTATTATTCATTTTTTTTTAATTCTATTTCTCCATTTTCAGGTAATAAATTTCCTTAAAACATACCTATTATAATTTTGATTTAAAAAAAAAAAATATTCAAATAACATTATTATAATACAATCTCCATTGCAAATTAAGTTGTTCCATGCCGCATGAGAAATCTGTCTACTTTTTAAAAACAATTCTCAATTAATTCGTTTCGAGAAAATCAACAAGCGATATTTTCACAATACTATACTTTTATTTTCGTAAACTTCAGCCAACACCCTCGAAAACTAAAACATCCCCATCGCAATTGATAAATACCGCACACCACAGTACCATTACAACATCATCACGCACTAAAATCTTTCGAACCGAAAAAATTCTATGAAAATAGCCAACCAAACAACCTGTCTTTAAATCACACTACCAACACAGTTCAACCTCCCTTCCTGCAATAATCTCTCCAATCTCCTAAATACGTCGAAAGAGCCTCCGCTCGGCGAGCATTACAGTCCCATTATTTCTCGCTATTATATACTCTCTCTCTCTCTCTCTCTTACAGCTGCACTTCTCTCTCTCACCTTTCGCTCGCTCGCGTATGTGTGTGTGTGCGAGAGAGTGTTGAGGGATTAGACAATTTTAAAGAGCGCCCAAGCTTCGCGCGAGTGAACGAACGAGCAAAACCTTTCTCTCTCTCTCTCTCTCTCTCTCTCTCTCTTCGACGATCCGTTAACCGTAGGTATATACCGTTGCGCCTGATTTCGCATTCAAAGCCGCCTGTCAGGCCGATCAAACCGCGACCTTTCCACCGTGGTGGCCCCACGCGCAAGCGCGAAGGGTTTAGACGTTGCTGTGGAATCTCTCTCTATACTCGCTTACTTCGACGATGATGATAGCGATGGCAGTTGACTGTATATATACGTGATGCACACGTATAGTGTACAATGAACGTGTGGCGTCGTGCGAGTTCAGAGAGAGAGAGAGAGATTAGATGATGGAAAGGATGACGACGACGATGACGCGTGACGTGAAGTAAGTACCGTCGACAGGCTTCTCGTATAGGTTATTTTGCGTTTTGTAGAAGGTGACAGGATTTTTTCTTGAGTGTTGGATTGTGATGATGAAAGTTTTTGGGATATTTAGTAGCTTAACGGGAACGTAGGTTAAAGCAATATTAATATAATTGATCTTGATTTAATGCTTCCACGTGTTCTCGTCACTTTTTTAAGATAGGAATTGAAGACAGCTGTAACGATGAAGAGTATTTCGATTAAGATTTTATATACATATAATATATATAGAACCGGTTGGGAATCTTTAAATGTCTATACGCATTCCCATACCGGTGGTCTTCGATATATTGAACTTGTCATAAAAGGCCATGTCGCCTGAGTATAAATGTAGTTTATGGTTTAAGAAAAAAAAGGAAAACCTTGATTTTCTCGTACTGGTTATATAGCATTTCATTATATTTATAATAATATATTAAAGTTTGGTATCGTACGTTTTAATTAAAAGCGAAGGTTATATTTGACCATAAACCAGGAAAATAAAATTTCTAATACAAAGTATATAAGCAAATTGCTCGTAGTACTTCGTCGAATGTAACAAAAAAAGGTCTACATTGACTTTCTTCTTATACATATTTCACAATTTCCCTTCTCTCGACACTTCAATTTCGTTCTTCACTTTTATCTCACCCGC
This sequence comes from Torymus tubicola, assembly GCA_035583055.1. Lineage (NCBI taxonomy): Eukaryota > Metazoa > Arthropoda > Insecta > Hymenoptera > Torymidae > Torymus > Torymus tubicola. Next base: position 103,064 of record JAWWEQ010023800.1, on the reverse strand, counting down.
CTTTGCCTATATACATATAGCTCGCTTGCTCGCTCGCGCACGCGCGCATATACATATGAATACACGCGTGCTTTCAATTTTTTCTCTCCTCTCCCTTTAAAAGTACTACTACTACTTTTACTTTCCCTCGACTTTTCGCCCCCCTCCGACGCTCCTACCGTCTAGTAACTCCTTCTCGTACTCTTTTTTTTCTTCTTCTTCCTTCTCTCCCAGGGAGTTTTCAAAGCTTCGCGACGACGACGACGACGATGACGCGATCCTTTGAATAAATATATAAAGTCGCGCACACGCTCGTATCGACTCTCTCTCTCTCTCTCTCTCTTTTCCGCTTATTTTTCCGGCGCTCCGAGCGCGGAAAGTTAGACGTCGATGCTCCTTTGATGCACAAGGGAGACGACGACGACGACTAGTATAGAGAGGTGGAGGAGAAGTGGATCGATACGTAATTCTATCGGCATCGTAAATTGCACAAAATACGTTAATAAATAGTTACGATGCTAGCGATGTAAACTTATACTTCTTCTTTTTTTTTTTATTAAAGTAAGGAAGATGGGTTCTTGATTTTTTGGTATTGGTAAATGTAGGTCGAAAATTGTTTGGAAATGTGATGAAGCACTTGCGGGCTTAATTTTTTTATTCTGGCAATCATACAAAAATGCTGTCACTTTTATTTATTGATTTATTAAGAATAAATACGGCAATTATTTGAATTGTTGTTCAATATTTTTTTCGTAATTAATTAAATAATCTGACAATATTATAGCAAATTATGTAAAACACATTTTAAATTCTTTATTGCCAATGACAGTATATGTATTTTTTAATACTGCAAATGCATACACTAATTCTTAAACTAATGTAGTTTAAAAACGGCTGCGATTACATAATTCTGTTACAATACTCACTACAAAAAGTCAATCCAACAAATCTATACCAAATCCAAAAATCCTGCCGATCCAGCGTACAAAAAGCTCCCGTACCTTCTTTTTTACCCGCGTGGAAACCACCAATAAAAATGCACCAGTCGCCAAACGCTTCCAAATACGTCGCCTCGCGCAGTCGCTCAAGCTCACCGGAGAATCCCAAACGAGCCGAGACGCCGCGCGCTCGCGCTCTTCCCACGGCAAAAAGCGTTTATACCGTCGTCTCTTCCTCTCTCTCTCTCTCTCTCGCTCTCTCTGTTGGCTATACATCGCGTCATATACATTTTAAAATCTCGCGGCATCTTTGCCCTCGTTCGCGGAAAAATTCTCCACAGCGAAAAATCGATCGATCGATGCATAAATCGCGCAGATGATTTTTAACGAGCAAAAGCGAGCGAGCGAACGATACCATGATGCTTTTTTTTTCTTCTTCGTCGTTTTTTTTACCTCGTTCTCATTTTTTTTTGCTCTTCTCTCCTTCTCTTTCGTGTCGCCAACGGTTTTCTGACACGGGCGACTTTATCCGCGCCTTATTTGCGCTGTATATTTTATATACGTAACGGATCGCATCGCCCGCTCTCGACGCCTTTTTTTCCGGCTTCCCTGCTGCGGGCCGGACGCCCGCTGAAGCAGAGAGACGACAACTACGAGTGCGCAGAGTGCTGCTACTTTTCTGTTTTGTCGAGTGTAAGCTCGCCGTTTTCGTATCCAAGTCGTCGAAATTTTCCCGTTCCGGAAATGAAATCGTGTTTTTGTTTTTTTTAGGTAACAATTTCTAAGTCACCGAATGATGTTGGTGATATTTTAAAATAGTTATAAAATTATTATAACATTTTAGTATTCAATGATTTCAATGTGGAACTTTTAGAGCAATATTTTTTTGGTATTCGTAGCGTAGGTGATTAAAAAAAATACGATTGCGAATGGTTGCGGGCTATCATAAATCATCACTAGCGTACATATATACAATTGCGGTGGGATATATGACGTGACAGCTATCGTCTATGTCTGCTACGAAAAATACACTACGGCACGTTCACGGCATATCAACGGAAAACCGTTTATATATACCATGTTAAATAATAGAATAAAACAATAATATTATTGTAATACTTCAAGATTGTTGTAATCATGCTAAAGTAATACTCCGTGCCTTCCTCTTTTAAAAAAGTGATGACAGGATCTTATGAAGCATTTACGTTTGTATAGATAAATAGATAAATAAATACAATTTAATAAAATAATCATTAAATTATTCAATATCCCAATCAATTAGAATTTGGTATCAACTAATTTAAGTAGAAATTAATGCTGTTCCTATAATATGTTTCTTAACCTCAAAATTTAGAATTCAAATCTGTTATTTAGTATATATTATATATTATTCTTTCTTAATTCTAATGTTAATAAAAAGTACAATAATGAAGTCTAAAATATTTCTCGATTTCGTTTCTATAAAAAAGTAAAGCGAGCGCTGGATATGACTAGTATATATGTAAATCACTAAAAAAAATTCTCATTTTTCTAAACAATCTCCAAATTCATATTTTTCTTTAAACCCCTTTTTCTACGTTTCTGAATAATCACCTAGAATCAGATTACAAACCGCATCGTCCCCGACAACCTCGCTCAAAATAAAACCTCTTTCTCTCACAACACACATCACACACATCTTTGCATTAATTCTTCCCCCTTCACAAAGGCAAAAAGCACTACTCCCGTATTCTCACACCCGCTCGCGCGCAAGTGTAAAGCGCTCGACTACACAACACCACGATGCATGTAGGCACTCCTCTCTTATACCACTACCACCAGCGGCGTAGCGTTCCACTTTCACGCGCGCCGCGCTCTCTTTGTTAAAAGCGAGGAGTATGAGAGAGCGCAGCCTCGCGGCGCATCGATTATGCAATCGTGCGAGATTCCCAACGCCCGATAACACCGTATAGCGAGAGAGCTAATTTCAATATTTACGGGACGACGAACGACACGTCTCTGTGTGTGTGTGTGTTGCGCAATTCGCTATTAGAAGGCACGTACGTACGCTGTGGACGTGTGTAATTTGGAGGATATAAGATAGTATAGGGAAAAATTGAGGATAAGTGTAATAGCCGATTAATTTGTGAGTGAGTTGAAGAAAAAAAAGGATGTATGATATGCGCGTTGAGTGTGTATAGTATATATATATATATATATATATATATACACGCGTCGTTAATCATCGTCGTGTATAGTGTGTACGAGAGGTTTTTTGCGATGTATATATATATATACTACTACTAGGCGTCTTTTGATTATTGATAGAGCTGATGACTAGTTGTTTTAATGAATAGCACACAACACACCGCAGCCGCCGCGCGCGCTTTTTTTCTTCTTCTCGTGACGCGCTGATATAAGGGCCTTTGTAATTAGGAAATGGTTTTGCTATAACGCGCGTTTATTAAATTTCGTATAAAGCAAGTGTGATGCGATGGTGGGCTATATACTCGCACACCGGAAACTGCAAGAGGAAAACGATTGTTAATTGATGATGATAATAAAAAAAAAAGTTTATATGATGTTGCTTATAGATGTTTTATAGATGAGGGAATTACGTATACTGTTAGATTATTCGCTGATATATATTTATGGTTTCGAGAAAGTGAAAGATTCAATTAGTCCGATCAACAATTAATTAGATTAAAGTATTTCAATTTGATGTGTTTGGTATAATATACGCTCGCATTTTGTTTCTCATATAATGTATATATAATTATATGTATATATATTGACTTTTCATTCGTTGGTTGTTATTTAGTCTTACTGAGTAATCAGTTTTCATTCCCGAAGCAACTTTATTTGTGCTATTTCCGAGTTAATTATGTAGAATTATCGAGAATCTATTGATTAATATCTAATATTTTGCTTTAAATGTAAACTTGTAAACAGAACGTGTGGACAGACATTTCAGTAGATCAATATTCAATCAAAATACCATCTGCAAATATTAAAATATATTTTAGCAATACAATAATATCACATACTAAATGTTCTTGTTATCTTATAACTTTTAAATAAGGTACAAACAACGCTGATTAGTAATAATGACGACCGATAACAAAAATACCAATCCCAGCATTCATTTCCCCTTTACCCTACCCAAAAAAACCCTTCGCTCCAATCCCATCCACCTAACCAAAGACACAAACCTCACTATCTATATAGAGACAGACTGCAGCAGCGACCTGCAAGTATATACTACCGCGTCAGAGTGGGAGTAGAGAGAGAGAGAGAGCGAACTGCTGCTATGGCGGCGACGAGGTTACACGGTAGTCGTCGCGCATTCCAGCGCGTATCTAATAATGCTCAGTGAAAGTTCTTGCATGCATGCATGCATGTGCCGCCGCCGCTGCCGTCGCCGTCGTGTGTATTTACACGCTCGCGCGCGCGCGCAACAAGGTGCACAATGGAACGCCGCGCGCGCGGTTCAAGGCGACCCCGGGAAAAACCAATTTCGAGCCGTGCTGTACTGCCGCTGCTGCTGCTGCCTGTTGTTGTGCAGTTCGTGTGTAAGTTCGAAGCTCTCTCTCGAGGTTTGGGTTGTTAATTAACTGGGTGACAATAAGGTTTGGCTTGGGTATTAAAGGGATGGGGAAAAGTTTTCGTAGACGGGGAGGAGGTTGTTGGGTTAGGAGTTTGAAAGAAGTGAGAGATGGTTGGTCTGTTGGTACAACGTAGGGTTATTGAATTATTTAAACGGATCGATATTCTACTTCTATTTGATAGTTAAGTACCAACTTTTCAAATCACTCTAGTAAATTTTGGTATTTACATCTGGCAATCATGATATTTAAAATACTAGCAATGTTTTTACATTAATTGCATTATTATACATATTAATTTTTATCCAGAATTCTTTGATATTTTATTAACAAAGTAACTATAAAATATCGTGAATTTTCGGCCAGTTATTGCAAATAACAATTCCTTCTAAAATTAATTATTACAAAAATTAATTTGATTTTTAAAAAATAATCAATTTTGCTTACCTTTTCCACTCGTTATTTCATTACTACGGACATAATTAAAACGGCCACACGCTGTCTAAAATATCAGCTCGCACAACAGCTACGTTCTCTCTCTCTACAGCCTGAATTCCCGGAGATAAAAATATCCCACATAAAATTAAATCTGAGTGGCGTTTGCATTGCGGTTATCAATTAGCCTCCCTATTCATATATAATACTCCTTGCTATATTCTCCACATTCGCGCAAAGCGCCTTAAAATTCGCGTGTGTGCTTCTCCCCCCCTTCTTGCACAGCAAAGATGTTTTCTTACTTTCGCTCGGATTTAATTGGTCGCTTTTAGAGAGCGAGAGAGAGAGAGAGAGAGAGCGTTCCGCGAAATCGCTCATTCCCATTAAACTCTAATGGATGCATAAGCGTCTCCCTCTCTTTCTCTCTGTGTATATATGTGTGTATGTACCTATGTATCGAAACGAATACACGCGAGGAATCGTGATCGATGATTCTTTTAAACTAGATTCTCCGAGCTTAATTATTGGCCAGGCTCTCGGGAAATGCATAATTCACGAATCCGCCGTTCTCGTCGACGTCGATTTAAATCAAATCATTAAAAGGAAATGACCATAAGTCTCGCACGCGTGCACGTATATATCGTCGTATTTATTTCAATTACACTGCTAAAATGTAGGAGAGTGGGTTTTCAAAGCGGTTAACAGTCCATTAGGACGCCTCCGGTTAATCCGCTAATATTTGGATTTCAAATGAATACGTTTCAATGGTAAAACGCGAATGTTCGTGTATTTCGATTCGAGAGTTGTTATTTATCTATAATTAAAAGCTTTTACCTACCTTTTAAATGCCTATTTATTTTTGCCAATTTAGGATTCGTCGCGCATATTATTGAATGATTATTATGTAGAAACCATAACTAATTTTATGTTCGGAAAAATAGAACTCATTTTTTACTAGTAGTAATTATCTTGTGATTATTTTGATATTATTTAGCATAACTGATTCTGGTTAGTTCCGTTGTTGTTGAATTTCAGTCGTTTGTATATCTACACAGAGGAAAATATTAGAGAAAACATTACTGCACCTTGTTGTAACCAAGGGACAGACTTAAACACTCAAAAAAATTACTATACTGTTAAGAGTCTGTCTCGAGACAGATAATAATATAATCGATTATAATAAGGTATACTCAGGCTGGTATATTAAGGCTTTTTACTCAAACATTTTTGTCCATGTAAATAACAATTTTTTTTTGTAAAAACTAACTGTTTAATAGTCGATACCTAAAAAACGTAGTATGTATTAGACAGAGAAACAATTCAAAATTTTATTTTTAAGAAAGCTATTTCATTTTTTCCTTCAAGGAAATAACCGAAACGCTACAAACCTTTTTCGCGGAATCGAACCGCCGCAGCATCTTCTTAAAAAAAAAAAAAAATCACCTCCGCCGATCGACGCTACAGCAGTGCAGCTGCTGCTCGTCCCAATTCGACGTCGTGTGTGAGCGAGAGAAACAAGCGCAACCGCATCGAAAGATAGAGAGAGAGAGACAGAGAGAGAGGGAGAGAGGAAATTTATAAGAGCTGGAGCCATTACTTACGTCGCGCCCTACTCGATGTACAATCGAAGGGGAGAGAAGGCGAAATCGATTCCTCGAGATTACACGTGAACCGTATGTGTGTCTGTGTATTCGCCAGGGCGACTCCCATCTTGTCGCGTTCGTTCGTTCCCTCTCTCGCACGCTCTCGTGTTCGCGGTTACTGCAGCGCAACGCGCGGAACGAAAACGAAATCGAGAGGAGGTGGTCCGTCCGATCGGACCGCGAGATTCGGCACGAGTGAACGTATAGCGGGATTGGGAAGAGAGAGAGAGAGAAGAGGATGTGGGAACGACGTTGCGAATTCGGCGGACGATGTCGCGCGCGCGTGCGAGAGAGTGTACGTTGCGATTGTAATGAGAGATTTATGGAGCTACGGTGCTGCTGGCCGTCGGTTGGTTGGTTCGGTCAGTCGACGGTGGATGTTGTTACGCGCGCGTTGCAGTCGATGCGGAAAAATAAAGGAAGAAAAGAGAGAGAGAGAGAGAGAGGGAAGTGAGCGACCGTTGACGTCATTCGCGCAATTTACAGTTGCTTTTCGGGGTTGTAAGAAGCCGTATAATTATGACTGCAGGTATCGTGTATGTTGTGGAATGCTTTTTCTGAAAGGTAATTTGTTCATGAGAAATAAATTCAAATAAAGTAAATGACGAATGTCGTTGCGATACTAACTGACGCTTTTAAATTTGTTCAGTATACATGTAATATAATATTTCTTACATCGAGTGATACATCACATAATCTATCACATGTTGCATTAAGGTACCGCGTTATTAATGGTATGACATTTTAACCTGTTTGTTATATCTTGGGTTATGGGATACATCATGGGATTTACAAAATACATATATGTATATAGACTAATATCATCACATTGTTTAATTTGTGATCTAACGTGTCACATTGCAATACGTATAAGTATATTCTGATACTATTGGTATCAGATTCTCAAGATAGTTCACAAAATTTTCTTCATATTTATTTGTCAGCCACTTATTTCATTTTCACAATAAATTTCACAATTCTGTAAAATCCTAGGTCAATTTATCACATCAAGTAAAATATCAAATCACATCGCTCATCACAAATGCCAATACATAACGATAAATTATTACGCCGCCGATAAAAACCGTAACAATACTAAAGCAAACCGATCCTTAATTGTACCTTAACCTCTATCTTGTCCCTCGTAGTACTAAACCGCGCGCGCGCGTACTAAAACCATGCGTACTAAGTGCATAAACTACGTCAAAATGAACGGCCTTGCGCGATCATCGGAACGGCTTCGATATCGCCTCCCCTCCTTCCTCCTCCCCTGGAAATAACAATACCCGCCAGATGAATCTTGTTACTGGAAATTCGATACTCTCTCTCTCTCTCTCTGTCTCTCCCTACAGCAATGACAGCAGCAGCAGCCAATCCTAGTCACTGGCCAATAAATCACGTCTTCGGACAGTGGAACACTCGCGAGATAGTCGGTGCTCGTGTGCTGTTGAGATACCTGTGCCTCCTATAGCCTGTCTATATATCCATGTATATGTATATGTGTGTGCTATACACACGCGTAGCCATGTAAATGCTGTCATCGTAGCAGAGCAGGCCGGAAACGACGCAATAAGCGTTAAACGCTAAGCAGACATCTTGGTCGACGATGGTGTAGACGTGACATAGTGATATCGCGTTGGGTTGTAACTAGAACAGGGAGTAAAAGTTAGTGGTTGTAGTTGTGGGATTGAATTAATTGGACGATGTTGCCAATGATTAGTTTGATTAATTTCGTCGGTGGATTAACATTTTTGTTTTGTATAGGTTAGATTGATAATGCAAATCGCCAAGTATATTAATCTTCATCAAATGTTCCTTAAATTCAGACTAAACTTGTTTCTTTTATCACATTTTTAAAGCCTACCAATCAAAAATAGTTTCATCATTCCTCATATTTAGGTTGTCTGTTTGCAACAGTCAATTAAAACTATATTCGGTTTTGCAAATAGAACATCACAGCCTTAAGAAAGAAATAAAAATCCCATGACAGATAAAGATATCCAAGACTTATTTAAATTATTCACAAGTCTACCATTGACTATGAAATGGACTAGTCGTCTAACTACTCATTACGTAAACTGTCTTCACCGCTCAACTGTCTCTCAAGTCACTGAGAGACATAAAAGAATCTCCCCACACCTTTCACTCCTCCCTATTCAGCGCCAATCAAAGTTCTCTTGTACACACACACACATGCTAAACAATCACTCTCTTCTATATAGCTTCGCATTCCGTGCGCGCATCAATTACTATCTCAATTAATCGCCGTAGGCGCGACGTCGCGGAATTCCGCGCGCTGCTGTTACTGCTGCTGCTGCTGCTGCTGCAGCCCTGGGAAACGCAAGTGAAAGTGATCCGCTCTCCGCGTAAGCGCTGCACCTACACTACTGCCAAGGAGAGAAAGAGAGACAAAGAGGCAGTGAACCGGTGAACGCTGGTTCAGCGCGTGAAAATGTATGGTATCGGGATTTGTTGTTGCTTATCGAGAGAAACAGAGAGAAAGGTTGAATGTGCATTGTGCGCATGGGATTAGCTGTTGGTATATTTATGCTGTGATGGGTCCTTGATTCGTGATCTTTGGGTTCAGTCGATTTTATTGGTAGGTGTTTTGTAGTTCGGAAAAGGTTAAGTCTCTTTATTGGTAGAATATCTTTGCAACTCAACTGAAGTGCTTAAGATCTTTGACTAAGGAATATATCTATTCAACCAAAAGGACTAAAATTATCAATTTCCTATTTAGAAGACCAACAGGTTACAAATGTCCAATGTGTTAATAGTTTTACCTCAATATTATTCTTTTATTTTTCAGCCTTAAGCTTTGTTTATCGTTGTAAACCGAGGATCAGAGGTATAATTTAATTAAAAAGACATTGAAAATTATTAAGAAATTATTTCTTAATTAAATCCAACCTTAAATAATTAAATCGAACATACTTTTGATCCTTTCATTATCTTTGTTATTTTATTTCGTTTCTAACTTTATTATGCACCAGATTGCCCAGTGTATGAAAATCAAATTGCTCGATTATTGCTTAGAAGTCAATAATCGACCGTAATAATTTACTAGTTCATATGCTTTGCTTATATAATACAATATCAATTAAAATTTTGAACGATAAGCTAAATCATAATAAATTCTGATCAACGTATTAATAACTTGAAAGATTATATTCACAACAACTGGTGTGCCGCGTTAAACTTCGTAATGATTTTACGCGCTGCTAACTTCACGGGTTTAATGGCAGTTCAGATTTTGAATTTTCGCGCTGACTTACTCAACTACTATTACGCTTTTTTCCAAAGTTCGTAATTATGTAATATTTGGCGCTGGTTACGATGACGCCGAACTGTGTAAGCGTTAATTACAGTTCATTGTTAAGGTGTACATCAATCTTCTATGACGTATTTTAAATTAAATGAATACAGATGAATGCCTGCAAACTGTATATTGGGATCAGTTTAAATATTAAGAAATATAGTACGTTAATTCAGAGTATAAATTCCAAAGTACCTCATTATATATGTATATATTTTAAAATATAAATCGTGGGCTAAATTGACACTATAATGCAATATTACTTTTTATTTTCAATAAATCAACAAAAACTCTGCCTTCTTTCTAACAGAAATGACTGTTTACGTAACATATAGTTGTATTTATAAATTCTATTTATTAAATTATATAATATCTTAATTAAACAGCTAATCCTAAAAATGGCTCACATTAATTATATATTATTTATATTTAGTCACACAACTAATTCACAGCGTATTTTGTTATATTCTCCGAACATTACTCAACTCAACTTTCTCCAGAATCCGCGAAATCTCATAATGAGAAAAGACCGCGGATAAAAGCCACGGTAAAATCATTAATTGGCGGAAACGAACAGACCCAATCGTGCCAGCGGACACGTTTCCTTCTCTTTTATCACCGGCAAGGCGATATAATTGAGTTTATAGTACAGAATCGTAAAGCCGGCATTTGCATACGTACACAAAGTGTATATAGGAAGTTCAAAATGAAATTAGCTCGGATACCGTTGCGCTGAATCGATATTTTGCAACGATCGTGTTCACGAAAAGTCGTAAAGTCCATTGCAGCGTCAAAGGAAAAAAAACAAGTAAAATAGAGATTCTTACGTAATTTTCTATTTTAACAGTAAAATGACATAAAGCTGATAACGTTCGGGAATGTTTTAATTTTCATCTTTCATTCAACGTAACTACTAATTTAGTGTATATTAAATTACAAAAATATATTCGCATTTGCTGATAAAGAAATAATTTTGTAAATTTCTCTTTTACCTTGATTATCCATAAATTTGTATAATATTTCTACATTTCTTTATAAATGCGAATATCTAACATATTTTGAAAATTTTACGATAAACGCCATCGTATCTCAATAGAGTTAATTGAGTTACGTTAAATATTTACCAAAAAAAAAACTATTGACCCAAACTATCATTTACACATTTTAGTTGTCATGGTAATTTAAACAGCAATAAACCAGAATTATCGCAAACGTCTTTTACGAACCTGTCATCCACGCCCACCAAATCTAAATACAGTGCGCAGCGTCGATTCTCGACATGTACGATGACGCAAAGCGCTCGATTAAATTTAAACCGTCCACTCGAATGTGTACAAACTATTATGATAATCCAGTTATGTTTATTCATAGGAAAAGCATGCCGCGAAGCAAATCATAAAGCACTATAAACGCGCGCGTGCGCGCGAATATATTTATATACGCGACGCCCGCGCCGATCGTAACGAGCGCGCACAGTGCTGAAATTTATATAGATTAAATTACTCCCGCGTGTGACAAAACGATCGTTGCTCGGATGCCTTTTTTTTTGCTGCGCCGCGAAAATTTTTACGACGGTTATAAATATTCGGCGCGATTTAAATAAGTGCATCCGCATTAAATCCTACCGTGGATTTATGCTCCCGTAACACCCAGTCGTCGATTAATTTTCGAGTTTCGTTAGGACGAGGTTCCATCGCTACCGTGATAAACTGGTTATGAACGTTCGAGGGTGAAAAAAAGAAGAAAAAAAATAACGAAGTGGTTCGATTTTAATGGACGATATTGGGATTTATGTGTGTTCCGTGACAATAAACAAATGTACTTTGTGCGACGTGTGTGAGTTGCTAGGAAATTATGTTGGATGTGTGAGCTTCCTGTCGATTATGTTGATTATTGGTATACTGCGAGTGGTGTAATGAACAAATTGCCAGGATTCGGATTGATGTATGGGATGGATTTGAATATTCTCGATGCTGTAATTGACCTAATTTTTAACAATATAATGAAATATGTCAAATCTTAGTAAATCGATGTTGATGAAAAATGATGAGAAGTTTAACGAATTCTTATAAAAGAAATATAACATTTGATTATCTTCTTTTATTTAATGAGACATATTTGTTCAACTTTGAAATACTTGTAATCGAATTGTCTTGAATATAAAATAATTTGATTTTATAGCTCACAGTATCTTATCTAATTAATTAATTCGGAAGTTATTAAAACTAATTAAATAAAAAATGTTTTCTCATATTCAAATCTAGACTGTGAAAAATGTATTAACTCTAATAAAATCATTCTAATCACAATTATTAATTTACCCAACGTTCTGTTTCCTCGAGTTCATCATCATTAATTAAAATCTAACCCCAATAATTTAATTAATTTAGTCCCACTCTGCGCGCACACGAGTACGCATCCCCTTAAAACTACCTTAATTTGACAATCATTGACGTATCTGCATAATTTTCATCAATCTCACCGGTCAGCGTCGTCACACCTTGTCACCCTGATTAATGATCCATACAATCTCTCATCCATAATGCCTCTCTCTCTCTCTCTCTTTCTCTCCCTCTCCCTTTCTGGTATCATCAACAATCGATACGCGCACGACACGAATCCTAGTCAAATAATCGCCGCTACCATTGAACCTTACACGCTTACATAGACACTTACGCAAGACAATTGCTGTACGCGGAGAACCGGTTGCGTGTATTTCAATAAAGACGAAAGCTCACGCGCTTGCTATCGGTCAATCCGATCTTCCATCTCTCGACGTACAGAGACGTGAGAGAGAAAAAAAAGAGACACTACGCTACATGCGCGAACGATATAGCCGCGAGGTTCCTATGTATATGCCCATCGGATACATTGTACACGCATTCGTGTCTGTGTATAGTGGTATACATAGAAATTGCGCATGTATACGAGTGTATAGGAGTATCGAATAGCTCCGGACGCGTGTAAGTGCCATTACGATAGTTCTCGTTACGCTTGATCCGCACGCACGCACGCACGCGTTTGCTATCGGAAGGGGATATCTCGAACGCTTGTCTATATGTGATATCGATATAGGAACGTTCGTTTCTTTTTTGTTTTGTTTGGATTGCTTCCTTTTTTCTATTGCGTAAGGAAATGTGCGCTCACGCCATCGTAGACAACTGACAGGTGGCCATTCGGTGGTTTTGATCAGGTAGCCTGACGTGGTAAACGATTCTTTGCCAGAAGGATTGTGATTATATTATAGGAGATATATATATATATACGCAGGATACATTAGTTTGCCAGTGTGTGTTGTAATTAATATGTAAAATTGAATTAGTCAAGGAGCAATTATAGGGGAGATTATTGATGCGAGAAAGAGAGTAGAGGTATAAAAGTTGGAAATTAATAAGCAGTAGTTCATAGCTGTCTGGATAAACGCCCCTTTTATATTAAGTGCAAAAAAAAAGGAAAAAAAAGATGTTACTTGACGATATATACGCTGTTGGACGACTGACGTAATAAACATCTTTGCACGTCACTGACCAATTATTCGGTGATTGCACGTCTAGTACTTGAAACTGTGTCTTTACCACGAGCCTTATTAAATTCTTTCAGGTAGTCTTATCAATATGCAAACGTAACATTTAAACATCTTAAGTACGTACGTATGTGATTTAATTGCTGTCATTAAATTAGCGGTTGTTGCAAACTGTATATTATAGAGCTATCATTTTTTTTCGGATCAAAGGTAACAATGAAGGCTTGATTGTAGATGTCGATAGTGTTGTCCCATTTTCCATTCGTCATTGCTCGATCCGACCGCTTTTAATAATACAATAGAGTACTGTGAATATTTTAAAGTAATAAAAAATTCATGCTTTAGGAAGTCGACTTTTTTCGTGCGTCGATGAGAATGACGGACAAGTGGTTTTAATTCTTCACGAGGGTGTCGATATTTATCCATTACATGATCTTTCATCGAATCTTCATTGGCCATCACCTCCACGTCACTTAGTCCTAAAATCAATAGAAACTCCACTGAAAATTTGTATAACTCACGTGTATTTGAAATGCATCCATTGGAAAGCTAAAATAATAATCGCATTCATAGCAAGAGCTTTCATCCTCTCCTTGTACCCGTGCTAAGAACACACTTTGGACTATACCTAACCTAAAAACCGCTACACACAGAACGGCTCAAAATTTCATGACCGGCGATCGTTACTCTCCTATCATCCTCCATCACGCCACGACTGAATTATTCCCTCCGCACGAACTCCTTATAACTCGTTCGTGCGCGTGGGTCAGCGCGCAGGTGCCTTGCGCATCGTTGAATTACCAGGACGACACGCGAGACTTGCAGACCAGATGATGCCTCCGACTCGCGCGTTAGCTCGATTCGTTACGGGAGCTTGAGTTTTGAGATGTATCGTCGATGTTGCTAATGGCATTGTGGTATATATTATTCAGAGGATTAAGAAAAATAACAATATGAAGTGGGTTACTATGTTACAGTTGAACATTATAAGTCTAATGTTGTCAATGTTACAGTGCAACCAAATAAAAAGAATAATTAGTTTTCCTTTATGTTAACGGTAATTAATACTGATTTTGTGTTTAGATTGAGTATTTTATAGTATAAAATAACTTTCTACCAAAGGTTTAATTGAAATTTTTACTTGTTAGTAATTTTAATTAATTGTAAAACATTGTTTCACCCATAGAAAATATTTTCAAGATTCAGATTTTTTCATCTTAATATTACCAATTTCATATGATATGTAGTATATCAGAGATGAATTAGAAATTGAATAATCTTTACAATAACAATTAATTAATATATGAGTCACATCCCTCGTATTCTCCATTCAATACAATCACGTATCGACCTACAGCAGCATTATATTCTGATACGATCTAGCGTCGATTAAGAAGCAACCACGTCGACCGATCCACTCTGCTTCTACGTCACGTATACACACTGTCGGAATTAATGAAGGCAGGGAACTTTTCATCCTTTAATAATTTCGCAACAGAACTTCAGTAACGGAAGATTAGCTTTAATCCAACTCCGGCCAATAAGACAGCATGAGCAACGCGCGCGCGCTTCAAGCCTCCCTTTTTAATTTAAAATTCCCGCGCGTGACTCGACCCCGCCGACTTTTTTAATAAAAACTTGGAGTGCGTGTTGAGGGGCGTAAAAAGCAGCTCGTGGGAGAACGAGTTGAGTGGAGTAACAATACCTTTTTTATCTTGATTTTTAATCAAAATGACCAGTTCTAATTACGGGTAGTTTCGACAGCTGGTAAGAGTCGTGTGGTAGATAGAGCATTGTTTAAGAAGTATCTTAAGTTCTTACACCTCACACAGAATTATTTTATTATTCGGAAACAAAGTTTGATATGGCGATTTTTCAGAGGTCTTTATAGTCTATGGCAGTTTTACAAGATGGTATGGTAACTTTTACGAAAATATTATTAAAATATTATTTTTCTACAAACAATACTACAACATTGTCTTACTACAAAGCGGTAAATTGGAAGTTGGATTCCCCAACAATAATTACTGACTCCTAGAACTACAGTACCCTCGAACACCAGTGCCTCGAAATTCCGCTTGAATACTACAGCATTGAACTCAATTTCGAATTTTCGGAAAATTCACTCGCCGTATAGCGGCCGTACAAAAGCTCAGCTTCGCATCCCTTTCACCAGCAAATAGTGCCTGGGGAAAAAAAGGCTATCTGACCCTCTCTACCTCCCTTCCAACCCCGGCAGTGAAGTGGCATCTTCGCCCCATTTCACTCGAAAGGACTCAATTTTTCGTTAAAAAAAAAAGAGAGCCACAGACTAAACGAATCTCATCGACATTGCATCCGTGCAAAAAAAGAAATATCATTTTCACTTGTTCGATGTGGTTTTGACAGTCGACGAGTGACCCTGTTACACTAGATACATAGCTACGAGTAAGTTGCACGTGTTCGGTCAACGTGCGTTTTTGTCGCGTGCGCGCGCACGGGCTGTTACAATTGCGTACATAACAACGCGCAACGAGAGAGGAGGGAAATTGTGGTATTGGTTTGGAAATGCTGCTGTTTTCTAGCCTCTATATATCGATTGCTAGGATATATGCGGTTGTTCGCAGCAGAATTCGCTTAGAGTGGCTTAGGGGATTACGTTTGTATCTGCTATTACAGGACTATACCTTTTTTTTTGCTGTATAGATGATGCAGGTAACCGAATGGAAATTAATGTTTTAGATTTACGTGTATAACGGATCGGAAGCCACGCGGAACGTTTGTGATTACCTAATTAGTATACGTTCGAGCTACTGGAATTGGCTAATGAAGTTATAAAACTTTGGAAGCATTTTGAAATAAATTCATAATATCCGTTGGCGAGGACGTATTTTACTTATATTTATAGAATTATATAGATGTGGATATTTTATGTATAAATATGTCTTATGTTTAATTTAAAATAAATACTCTGTAGTCTCGTATACTTATAAAATTAATAGCGAGCAAAAATAAATTTGCATTTAGATTCGATTACATATTATATAACTGGAATTTATTTTTTATGTTTCAGGTACGTTATGACAATTGCTATTGAACTGTATAACGGCTCTCTTATGTAAGTTTAATGATTCCTAGAAATGATTCATAAACCCCTATTTTGAGCGCATTTCGTATCAATCAGTGTATAAACGGATTTAATAATTTAAATTAATACTAGACATTAGTTGAAATAAAATTATTTATTTTTATATAAATGCTATTTTTCATAATGTAATTGAATATTTTAATATTGCTTTTTGCTAAAGACACTTTTTAATAGTAATTTTTGAGTTGTTGTAAAAACGTGTTATAATTGTATGTTGAGGTATTACGAATTAAAATATGCATGTACACCACGAATTAAAATATGAATATGCAAAAGTCCGCATTTTTATCGAAAATTCATGTTGGCTTTATAGCGAATTTTCGATTTTCAAAAAATTCATTTTTACTTTTGTTTATTGTTTCGTAGTATTGGTATTCTTTACTTCTTTAACTTTATTTTAATGAACGTTATATCAAATAGAGCATGCGGGCGTTTTACGATAAAAATATAATGTTTTCCATTTTAACTCTTGTAATTCTGGAATTGACGTAAAAATCAATGCAATTAAAAATATTTTTACATCAATTTGTTTCGTGCTGTTTCGGTTTTTTTTAATATCGTATATTTTAAACATAAATTGAAATAAAATATTATACGAAAATTAGTTTCTGATACTAAATAAAATGATGTGATTCTAATACTAAACCAAATAAAAATAGCATTTTCAATTTATTTCAGTTTTTTCTTATCAAATAGTACGAGAACGAAATTTCCCTTGCTTTATCCAGAATGAAACAAAACAGCATTGTAAAACTTTCGTTGTATTTTATAATAACATTTTTTACCGTTAGTAAAGTTTTGTTTCCACCGCAACAAGCCAAGTTTACATCCAAACTATATATCGCGTTACTGTTCTGAAAAACAAAACTAAACAAACTTAAATATCGTCTATACTAAACTTTTCTTCCCTCCATATCCCTAACCTAAACTTACAAATTTGACTTTTTCATTAACCTTTACCGTAAACCGCGCGTACAATAACAATAACATAACCTCGCCTCATCCTCTATCACACGCAACCCATATCCAAACACACACGTTGAAATTTACAAACACAGCACAGGCAACCCATCACCGGCGATCATAGCCTTGTCGTTGTCGTTGTCGACGTCGTCGCCGAAAACAGCGCGAATATAAATCCTCCTCATAAATCCCTCGCAACAGCAGCAGCAGTGGCAAAAAGAAACAGCACAGCAGCGAATAGTCGAGTTCATCGATCACGAATTTATACTACTCCCGCGTACTGTATAGCATCCATCAGCTGTCTCTCTCTCTCTCCGTATACGCGAATCTCTTCGCGCGTAAATTTCACGAATACGTCGCAGCGTTCGGTTCTTATCAATAGGGCAAACAATTTTGCGCTTTGAGAGAGAGAGAAGCAGTGTAGTCGATTGCATGCAGCTCCTCTTCGCGATTAGATTTGCCTGTGTTCTCATTGTTGTTGTTGTTATATGTGCGGTTGGTTGGAATGGCGAATTTCAAGGGAGAAAACGAACGCGAGGAAAGGGAAATAGTTGTGTTTACAGGTCATTGATCGCGTGCTGTATAGTTCGGTCATCTTTTCGGGTGAATTGATACACGTTCGCGTGTGTGTGTATATATAGGAAAAGAAATTATTTTCACGTGTGGTTGGGTACGAAGCGAATCGACAGCTTGGAAAATAGAACAAAAAAAAAGGAATAATTAAATGCGCGTAAATGTTTTTGCTTCGGGAAATAAATGCACACGGTGAGCAAGTAGATTGAGAAGTGCGCGCTAGTTGGTAAATGGTTCGCGATTGTATATTGTTGTTCTGTAAAGCGATGGATGCGGTTCCCGGAATGATCTGTGGAAATTGTTTTAAATAATAGGTATTAAACGTGAACCGAAGCTATACGTTACAAAACAAGGTTATTAGGTATATAGTAAATGTGTAATTTATTTAATTTTTCTTGGGAACGGTTGTTTATGTTTGTTCGTTCATCGAAATATAGTTAAGAATAAAAATGCATTTAATTATCACCTTGTTTATAATTGCGTTCTCTTTAGGATATCGCTATCCTTATAGCCAACTTTGTTGGGAGAAAAAAGTTTTCTTTTTCTACATTTTATCTAGAACAGTGTTAGGAAATCGTACAATATTTTGAAATATGTTGATGCTTTTCATTTGAAAAACCAGCCATATAAAAAAAATTAATACCTTCTTTTCTTTATAATAATTTTACTAGAAAAATTCATCGTTATCATTTTCACAAAAAATCAACCAACAAACCTCTTTTGATATTAGCTAACCAACAAACAAATCATCCACTACTATACCACAATTTTCTTACATTTTCTTTATATCACATAACAACCAGTAGTACAAATATTTATCCTAACTCATCTCCCTTCTCACATCTAGCAAAAAGCCTCCCTCCTCCCAGCCCCCCAAAAAAAATCTCCAAAAATCCTCCAAACCCCCCTTACACTATAGCGATAAGATTTCCGCTCACACGTCAGCCTCGAAAATCCGTCCGTACATATACGCCCGGGGCGCATATCACCTGCACACTGCTCTCGCTCGGTACGACGGGGAACAAAAAAAAAAACATCGTAGCAGCGTATACTGCTGCCGCCAGCGGATAACGTCGTTATTTTCGCGCTCGCTCTACCGGCCGTCACTCACGTTTATAATCCCGGCGGGTATCGATCCTTGTGATTGACGCGGAAATCGCGCGGATTCTCTGTATATCTCACCCCCCCCCCTTGAGGCTTATGCGCGCCTGTCTTTCTTATTCTAACGAGCCGCTCGATCGAGCTTCTGTTGTGCTCTACTTTTAAAGGTTTCCCCCCCTTTTTTTTAACTGCCACGTGTATTGAAGAAAAGGGATTTTTCTTTGGTTATTCGGTTGTTCGCGGTTACGGTTAATGTATAGCTTTGCTGGGTTGGGTGTCGTTGGGTGGATTGGTTTGGTAAAGATGTGTTTTGACAACTGGCTAACTGGTTGCAGTTTGAATGAAATATGTGTAAAACGTCGTTTAGTTTATTTAGATGATTAATTAATAGTGGGAAATAGGTTGTCTGACAAAATACATTTCAATCAGGGATGTGTCGAGAAGCTTCTTCTTAAATAAACTTAAGTGTAATAGTATAAAAGATAAAATAGTATACTCAAAACCTCACTTAAAAAAATACATTAATTTTGTAAAGTTAAAAGGTTCTAAAGCTCAAGAACTATTTGTAAGCTCATGAGATTTATACAACCAAGATTGACCTGCTTTTTTTCCTCTATTGCTAATTTAGTAACAAATTTAATGCGATATATCATATATACTTTTCGCGTATAGATAAAACAAAAATTCAGTCCACGAAGTGTAAAAATCGACCATCGAATGTGTTTTCGTTAACACTCTCTTTTTTTTCTAGTGTATTCCAATTTAGCTTTATACATCGTAGAGCAGAATTCGATTTCGCGCAAGTGGATTTAATGAATTTCCGCGGAAATGAAATGTAAACTCGCCGACTCTTTGACGTACGTAGCGTTATCAGAAATTTTTATTTTGCTTAAACCCAATATTGGCACTGTCAATGATGCTAATTGTGACGGTTGTTGTCATGCGTATACCGTATATTTTCATTAAAGTAGTTGTTCTAAAAATTAAATTATGCTTTTCTAAAATATTAATTTCACCGTTTCATTCCGCAGGTATTCGACAAACTTATACATATACCAATATATATATATATATATATATATATATATATGTCATCAGAAATAATTAAAATGTAATTAAAAACTTTTCGAACCACAGTGACGGAATAAAATTAAATTCCGACGACCGTATGTATATGATGGTATCGAATTCACTTGTATAGAACTAGCAATTAAATGAAACACGTTTTATTAATTAAATTGTTTCCGCGATAATTTATGAAGCCACTCGTTAATTAACGCAACTCTCCACACTTATAAATTTTGTCACGTATAGAAGCCACCATTAATTACGTCTCTCCCTCTCTCCCCTTCTTTACCACACATAGAAAACTCCTTTAAAAAAGCATTCGCATACGCACGTTATTCTAATTAGGCGTCCGCAAAGGAGGCCAAGTTCGCGTACAAAATTAAAATTCACGAGTCGAAAAACACATACAAAACAAACCTTCTTCACCATACATTTAAAAAAAAACAACGATGAGTTATGTAACACAATAAAGACATGTATACGTGTGGGTGGAAAACACATGGTATCCTTCGCAAAAACAAAAGTCCTCAAATCGTCGGGGCGATCAAGGTGAGAATCGTTACGACCTCGCGATGAGACGATAAAGGACCGACGCGAGGTTACGCGTAATGCAAGGGCAGAGCATGAGTGCGACATCGATTTGCTCCTTATGCGAACGGCGAAGTAGATACGGGGCCGAGTTGGATAAAAATAAAAAAAAGTGGTTCATTTGAATTGGCGGAAGGTGCGAGTGGTTTTTATGGAAATCGCTTCTGAGTATTTTCATTGATATTAACCATGGGAAATCTTAGTTTTTTTTTACGTTTTTTTTTCTTCAGAAAAATTAAAGTTATAAGTTTGTTAATGTACTTGATGGTAGATGCCTATCTCGAATTGCCGACAATAAAAGCACCTCGACATATCCCTTTCCTGCCTTTCGCTGCATCCTTTTGCCATTAAAATTAATACCCGCATATACATTTTATTAAATTAAGATGATTATCTGATGATTTTCGATACGACGACGACTTGAGCTCGTATATTATATGCATTGACCCAGTGCTGACAACTCAAGAAGCTATACGAAGGCAATTTAAAATTAATGTGAATAAATAGCGGAAGAAGTCAATTTGCACGATTTTTAGTAGAATATTATTTACTTCAGCGAATGAATCTTGGAATTTATCTTGTATTTCTCGTTAGAATTAATATGCTGTCATTGACGTTGTTGCGCCGATGTGTGTGTATGTGTGTATGCGTCACGTGACTGCGTTACATAAATCTCAATTATGGCACACTTTGCGCTATTAAACTGTTTTATAACGATTGCCATTATCCGAATAGCTATTTCTAAATAGAAACTTATCCTTATTTTAAAGTTTCAAAAGTATTTATCATTGCCAATGTAAATTATTCACCAAGTGAGTAATTAGAATAGTCATTTATTTATTTATACAAATGAAAATGTTAAATGAAACCGTTGTTACGTGTCGTATTTATGTTATAGACTTATAGAATAGTAACAGAAATGGTAAATTAAATTTCAATTTAATACAAGTATTGTGATTAAATATTTTTAATTTGTAATCGTTTTATTTTAATTTAATACAATATAAAAACCTTTAAATTGTAGTTATCAACTGGTCATTGTCACCTGCTACTATATAAAGTAATTGTTCACACGTAGAAAAAAACTGTAATGTAATTTTCCTTATTCCGTGTAAAACTGTTTGTCGAAAGTTTAGGTTACAAAGTTTAGTACTAATTCGACTACTCTAACAAAGTTATATCCAATTTTCGACATCCTATTATATATTATCTTGGCAAATCACGGATACTTTTTTTTCTCATTAGAAATACAAAATAAATTACAAAATTCATTTAAAATTAGATACCGAAAATAATAATTATACATTTTGAAAAATGTCTCTATTATACGAAGTAAATATTTACTTCACTTTTGAATCATTCACGTGACACAAACAAAAAAAAGCACATTGTCAATCAAAACCGCTTCAGAATTCCAAAAAACTACAACAACAATAACCCAAAACCTGTATCCAAACTACACACACATGCGTGTACATAGTCCACCTACTCATCCACTCCGGAATTTTTACGTGATCGGGTTGCGCAACGATATATACTAGCCTGAGGTACGTTACGTCAGTTCTCTCTCTCTCACGCGCATTCGCAGTACAAGAGAACGATGAACCCATGCGATAGCCGGCGCCTCACGCGTATACGCTTCCCTGAATTTCGCGAACGACTGGGTCAGCCACCGCCGCCGCTGCCACGAACTGTGTCTCTGGGTTAATGAGCTGTGGGGCCTTGCCCCTCTCTGTCTCTCTCTTTCTCTCTCTCTCTTTCTCGTTCTCTCTCGCTCTCTCTCTCTATACGTGGAATTGGGGTTTTTGGTACGGCTTGTGTAGTGGTTACGCATCAGTGGACGAGGATTTTTGGCTGGAGGATAAAAAAAGAAAAGAAAAAAGAAACGGTTGAATGGTAAAAATAGAGTGCGAGGTGTGAGGTGAAGAATGAAGTGAATGAAATGTTATTGGTATCGATGAGGTTTTAATGTGATTGGTGATTTATTTTAATAAACCTGTTTAACTTTATATGATAGAGAATAATGGTTGTAAATAACATTATTTTTTTTAATTTAACGTATTTATTTACTGTAACTTTATGTAAATTATTATACTTATAGCAAAATTGTATACTATATTTTGTAGAAGCATCGTAATAATTGTCGTCTACATTACACAACTTTACATTTCTTCTACATACAAATTTTCAAAAAACGCTACAACGTATATTAATAATAATAGTAAATAATTAATAATTATAAATAGGATCTGGAGAATTCGAAAGTATTGATGATACCTGTCGCGTGTTTTTCCTCGTGTCATTCTCACATATCGCAACTACAACCTAACCCCAACCGTTACCTCAGCAATTCTTGCCACGCAAAATTATCAAAATTAAATTCGACAAAAATGTCAAAATACAGGTGATTTATCCATCACTTTAAAATTTGCGAGGTACATAATATCCCCGATGACATAACCATTACATAACAACGTTTCAACGATATAACATTCAATCTCTCAGTCTCTCGCATCGTCCATAAAAAACAACGATAATCGTACACATACACTCACTCACGTCACGGCTTAATCGTCTCTATACGCGTATATCGTTGAAAAACACACAGTTCAATTGCCGAAAGCTTCTAGCAGGATCTTGAAAGTCTAATTGCTCGACTCGGTATCCCCTGTCCTAATCGGCTTTGCCCACTTCTCCTAAACAAACTCTCTCTCCCTCTCTCTCTCTCTCTCTCACGCCCGCGCACCGAGCTTAAACGGTGCTTTCGGCCAATCTTGACTGTCCCCAACGACGAAAACGTCTCTTTGGATTGTTTTCCAGAGAATTTGCTGAGGATTCGCAGTATATCAAAGGATCAAGTTGAAATGTGACATCACTGTAACGCTGGTCTCTTTAACATTAAATTTTTTTTTTCATTTTAAAGGGGACGGTACGTCACTATTTAAAAATGTTAAAGTAAAATTTCATTTTCGAAAGCTATAACCAATATATTGAAAAATTCACGGATGAGTCGATGGTATACGAAAAGTAATGTAATTTTATTAACACCTTTTATTTTCATTATTTTAAATATTTTTTACTCTGAGGTGAAACATTTATTCGTTATTTTATTCATCGACAATTCGGTATTTAAATGTTACTCGATATGAATATCAATTGACTTCTGGTAATATTACAAAAATGAATTCATAAAAAATTTTAACATACGTGTAACGTGAGATATTCTTTTAATCTCGCGCATAACGTTTCATTTTTCATGACTTCAATAAATAATTTTTAACGACAATATAACTTTTAAAAACATTCGCATTGAAAACAAATAATTCAATAAACTTGATTATCTTCATTCTCATTGTAATTAAAAAAAAGTGTTTTATTTTGTATTACAATTATACCAGACAACCAGCAATCATCAATTTGATTGGTCAATTTTCTCGAATATAACGAGTCACTCTACAATTAAACATTTTATCATTGACAACAAACAAATTTACTTTCAATCAATCAAATTGTTTAATTAAATACTCATTTGTTTCACTCTCATTACGAACGAATCATAAGTTCTTTTTTCACGAATCCTACCACCAAATCTCTCCTCTCAATCTATTTCGTAACACTACACTATATTTTAATGATTATATTTTATTCGGAATTATTATAACAAATCTTTGCTATATGTTCTACAGCATCACAAACTATATTGTTTCTAATGTAAGCTAATACCATACATTTCACAATATCCATCCATTAGCAAACCCATCTAATCGACATAATAACACTGCAGTTTGGTAAACACTGATATTGATGTTGTACGTTTGAGACACTACACATTATAGGGTTACGGCTCGACTATAACAATCAAATATTGCCATAGTAATCTTCCTTGAAACTAAACCCCTCTACAACCACTTTCTCACTTTGAAAATCCTCTGCTTCAGCTGGAAGTATCGCTATTAATCGATTGCCTAACTCACCGCTCTTCATAAAGATCATTCGCCATTCCTCCTCATCCCTCCTTTGCTAGACAGCTAATCCACGTCCGTGGCACTGAGACACGCGATCAAAGCGCACTCGCAGAGGATTGCGATTCTCCGTTTGTTCGCCTCTCTCTCTTCCTCATGTCGCGGACCATTAGCCATTCCGTAGCCCCTGTTGGAATCGCTTCTGTCTTTCCATTGGCATAGGGATTACGGCCAATGGACGGATTCTAGGGTTACCGTACGATGAGATCAAAGGGTTAGGGGGGAAAGGGGAAGGAAGAGGGATTTTGTGTTTTCGGCGGTTGGTCGAGAGTTTGCGATTGGTTTTCGGGATGGAAAGGATCCGCGTAGTCGGGAAAGTGAAGGTATTGTGGATGGTTGTTCTGATAGTGAATAGTTACATTTTTTAGATTTATGTTTAAATAAAGTTTTATTACTAAAACTTCAAAGAAACGATTTTATAAGAAAATAATTATTTGTTTGGTCATGTGCAATAGTCCATTTAATGATACAAGTAACATCATCAACTTTTCATTATAAAATCGTTTTTTTTTGTTGTTTCAAAAAAGCGAATAGTCACCTGATTGATTTAACAGGTTGAGCAATTTCATTGTAATTAATCACGGGTGAGATGTTGTGTATCGGCAAAATTTTTCTTTTTTTTTGCAACATTTGAGAAGTCAGATGTGCAATTAAATATTGAGGGGCGAGGTGATGAATGGCTTGCTCGTACAGTAATCAATAATCTATCTATAAAATATACATTTACTTTTATTATTTGTAAAATCGAGTATACGTAATAATTTTATTAGTCTTGATAAATTGCAAACAATTTGAAATTCTTTAATTAACCTGACCAATTCACTTTAACGGCTTGGTTTGTATTGATTTTGATTGTTTCTATAAATTTTAAAAATCAAATATAAATCGAAAGCATTTTATTGATGGTATTTGATTGTTATTTATGAAGTGTGAATTTCATCTTGTATTTCAATATTTCAATAAAGTATTGGAAAAGTCGTTATAAGAAGATTATTGGCTAGTTATGTAATCAACTACAATAAAATGTTTCCGTGAAACTTAATGTAGAGAAATATCATTCATTTCCTAAATGATAAAATAAAAATACCAGATTTCACCTTTTTATTGCTAGCAATACTTATCACCATTAACAATTTATACGAATTTAAAGTTTGCAAAATTGGAATGTAGCGAGAAAAGAAATTTTACTTCGATTCATTTCGATTAATTTTAATTTTAACAAAAGATTCAGTAATACAAAAAAAAACTTTACGTACGTATGGATACAATCTTTAGACCCATCACAATATACAATGCCTCTTTCACGAAAACTAACTCTTTCGATTACAACCATCTATCTACATACAATTATATAAATGCTAATTCTTGCAAAAGAAAAAAAATATTTATAAAAACAATCAACAGGCATCCCAACAAATATATCATCCAAAATAACCATAAAAATTTCTCTTCTTCAACGAAACATTCCTCCTTTCCACTTAACGATTCCTTGTTCAACCACTCTCCTCCTACCCCTCCTTGTCCATTCTATCAATTGCGCAACGTTTCGCACACATCAGCTCACTTGGAACCTCGTCTCAGCGGCCACTGAACGCAACCGCAGCCAAACAGCAATACCATCCCCAGTAAACTGACCACCGTATATACGGTCATCGACCCGTCCCGCCGAATCTTACCTCCTCAGCAAATACACACACACACACATACGCTTGGCCAACAAACAATCGAATCGCGGCGTTGGCGGCGGCAAACCCTTCTCGGCCTTCGTAATTACAGGAACGGGGCGGAGTAGTACGACGCGCCTGCAGGATAATGGCTGCTTTGCGGTGCTCCTGCTTCTGCTGCTTTGCTGACCACCGTTGGAGACGTTGGTTTGAAACGTGTGTGTGTTTTTTTTGGAGGTTTTGTGGGTTCACCTGGAGGATTTTGCACGGTGCGTGCTGTGGTTTTTTGAAATGAGAGATGTGAGAGAAGAGAATTTTTACGGTTGGAGGTGATGTGGGAATTAGGTAGAGGTAGAAGAATGTTTGATATTTGGAGCGATGGAATATTTTTTTGTAGTATTCGTTAAATTTTTAGAATTGCAGATATTCGAAGTATTTATATGCTATTTTCTTGTAAACTTTATTTTATTATTGACCAAATTCTTAAAGCGTATTTCTATGGTAACAAGTAACTAATTGAAATAAATAAAATAAAAGAATTAGTCATTAATATATAGACACATCCATACATAGATGTACATTTCTTTCCCTCTTTCTCGTTTACAATTATCATTTCCTTAATATTTCTATTTTAAGATCTTTAAAATACGTAAATTATCTTGAAGTAAACAATAAAATAATGATGGATTAATTATCTCTTATACACTCGTACATATCTACTTCTATTTCAGTTCAAACATATCTCGAGCGTAGTATCTTCATATGGATCAGAAGTTTGTATCGTTGAAGTGTATCAAAAACGAAAAGAATTATTTTACGATTATATCACCGACTATTAATTTTTTTGAATAACATTTTCATCATTCAATAACTTCAATTAATAGTATACACCATTGTTTCGCTGCATACCAGCGCCTTTACACCCCCCAACTTACTATCTTCTACCTTTTTTACTATTCTCTCAACCTAAACGACCACCAAAGCGTCCACCGACACCCTGAACTTTTCTGAACCCACAAAAAACGATTCTCTCCTTACGACCCGGTACCCTCAAACCAGGTCACCTCTACCCACACACATGTGTTCTATACTCTCCGAATAAATCGACTACGGGACACGTATCCCGTCGGCGGCGAACGGCTCTCGAGAGGCTCGTCGCAACACCTGCAGTAGCAGCCGTTGCGCGTGCGCATCAGCGTTCATTACCGGTACGCCCCCCGGAGAAATCAGCGTTGCCGAAGAAGCCCCTTACACACACACACATACACGCGCGCGTTCGCGCGGTTCAGCTTGCTGCTCGAGTCATGCGAGACGTTACTGCTGCTTCTCGGCTTACGCTACCAAGACAGTAGGAGGAGGGGGAGGAGAGAGGTTAATGCGTTGGGATGGATTTGAGGAAGTGGATGGAGTGTTTTGAGGTGGGATGTGGTTGGATATAGAATACGAGGGTAGGTAAGATGATATGTGATTTTTAGCGGGTGAATGGATGTGAAATTCGGATGTTGAGGGTACTGCAGGAGAAAGGATAAATGAAACGTTAGAGGATGATGTGTGATTAGTGAATATTTTGTATGTACTGCTTCATATACATTATATTTATAAATTAGTTCAAAGCTTGTACTGTTTGACTGTAAGATTTTGATATGCAAGATTGGCAACATTAGTTTTTAATAAAGTTTGTCTTTTCATAATATACTGAATATATTATTTAAGTGGGCTTAACTGTATTGTTAGGACTATAGTATTCATTGATAAGTATTTTTTATCGCATGTATTTTCATATTCTCCACTGCGACTAACTTACTAGAATAGTTTCGTGGTTTCTACATAGGAAACTTAACTGAATTGTTCCTCAAACGCGCATTGTCATTCAATGTAGACTGACTTTACAGGCACCTTCAATTGATTCTGATGTAGGAAATTTGGACACACTGGTAGTCTATTTAAAGTGAAACTGTTCGTATTCATAGACTCCAATTGTATAATTTTTTTTTATTGTTACTTCTCTAAAGATTAAGCAAATATAAAAACTTAATTTTGGAGACCCTCAGCGCAAGCACAATGTATAGTTCTGGATAATGTCGATTACAGTATGATGTTTTTACATACATTTTACTTAATTACAGTCATTCCACAATAACGAATACCTGCAAAACATTCAATTTCGAATTTTATAAAACTGTTCTTATTATTTCGGACCGCTCCAATCACTTAAATTGGCCACCTAAAGCAACAACGACAATACTAAACAACATCGCACACAATTTTTTTCCAATCTATTTTCAAAGTCTCGATGGAAATCATGGCCACTCACAGCATTTCCTGAACTGCGTAGTCTTATGCGCTTTCTCAAACCCTGAAAATAATTCAACCCCTCTTCCCCCCAATTAAGTATCATTTCCTCATCTAGTAAACCGCATCATTACACAATCACACATCTATCCAGCCGATCGTCGAACCCCCTGAATATACACGAAAAAAAAAGAAAATATCCGCGAACCAACCTCGCCATTCAATCATCCTCATCGCGGAATGATAAACGCGCGAAAAACGCGGCGCTCTTCTCCCCCATCGCTCTTTTGCATTTGCATTTTCCCAGCTCTCGGGCAATTTACGCCGACACCCACGCGCCGGCTATATGCGCACACGGCGAGTTTCTCACACGTTTCTCGTCTCGTCTCTCTCTTCCCCACCCGCAAAAATGATGATTACGAAGAAGACGAAGAAGAAGAAGATATTCGCACCTCGTATATGTACGCGAATACGTTTCTCTTCCCTCTCTCTCTCTCTCTCTCTCTCTCTGATAATGACGATCGAGGGTGTAAATTATACGCGAAGGTAGGAAAAATTTTTTTTTCGTTCTCCCCTCCGCGACGAGGGCGTCATTTGCATTCCGAGGGATTCGACGGTTGGGAAAGTTCGGGGCGAAAGTTACCGTTTGGATAGCCGTCAGCGTGTGCAACTTTTGGCTTTCGTCAGCGACGAAAATTAAATGTTTTCGTTGAACCGAGGCTTCGAGAGTTTGGTGGGATGAGGTTTTAGAAGTTGCGAGGAGTGAAAAAAATACGACTGAATGTAATTTTACTACGTAAAAATATTTTCTGCTTTTTCGGAGTTGCAGATACGAACAGTTTCAGGTACGTTCGAGCTTTAATTTTATGTGTTTTAACGTGTGGAAAAAAGTTTAATTTTGTCGCTTGTTGCTTTAATGCTGCGTCTGGTATGTAATTTTATAAAAATACCGGAGTGTCAATTATAATATTGTGCATCAGTTAGCATAAAATTTTCGTCTAATTATTTTTAAAATTTTGCACCGCCATTTTGAATGTCGTTAACCTGTACCAACTTTTAAAAAAGTGACACTTTTGCGATTGGTTTATCTGAAAGAGGGCAAATACATCAACGGGTCGTGAATTGAAAATACATCTCTTCAGCGGTCAATCATCCCAGAGTCTGAAAAGACGCCACATAATTTAGCATACATAAATAACTCAATTTTATCTCTGTAATCGTCTTTCTCAAACGTCTCCACGCTGATATTCTTGCAATATTTATAAGTCTCCTTTATCGTGCAAATTTTCGGTTTACCTTCGCAATGCTTTCTAATTCTGCCAATCTCTTTTTACATGTAGAAAATTACAACAACGAATAATTTTAGGTTAATACCATCTAATTATACCTTCAAAAAGTTATAACCCTCAAATATCGAATTTTATTCAACTCCCATACCACAACCCTACTAATCCTCAATTCTACGAACCTCACAATCATCGCACCTTAACCTCGACCACGACATCTCTCCACATCTAAATTGATAAAACTACACACGTGTGCAAAGCGCGAGAGAGATCTCGACTCTTATACGATCTTCGAACGATGATAAGACGCGCGTATAAATTAAAGCGCCTGCGCGTGGTTTGCCGCTTTTGCTCTACTTTTTTTCTCTCTCGCTCTCTCTCTCACTCGTGCTTCGTTTCTTTTCCTTTGTGAGCACTCGCACGCCGTTTGATGCGGGACGTGCGTAATAATGTCGTCGGGTCGTCGACCTGCTTCTTTCGTTGTCGTCGAGGGAAACGTGTGCGCATTGGTGAAAAAAAAATAAAAAATACAAATTCGACATGTCTGTACCACGCTGGTTTCACGTGAAATGATGCAGGGTTATGTAGTCGATGTGAATTGATTGGTATAGAGGGAAGAAGTTGGAGTGATTTTTAAATTGGGTATTATGTATCATTTATTATTAATATTATGAAGTTATGTAAGGATGTAGTAATGTCAAATAATAATACTTAATGTATGTAACAACGTTCGTAGTTGAATATTTGAAGTGTGAGGAAGACCGATGTTAAACGAAAAAAAAAAAAAAAAATTATTGTAACTTTTTAAATTATCGATGTTCCGAGAACTTTTTTACCACTCTTCTATTTTCATACATTTTGTATAGCTTCATCACCTTGTGAAGGGAAGTAGTAAAAAAACTTTTAAAACATCTGTAATTAAAAAACTTACAGCAGATCCCTTACACTTCAAGTAATTCAAATATTTCATGATTGCCGATACCATATATCTAGACATCCAATAATTCATTAATGAAATATTAAAATTCGTATCACCTTACACTCATTTTCTACACCCACACACATCCACTCAACCACCATTACCCTACCATTTCGTTCTCTTCATCCCACTTCTGCTACATCACCAACCCTATCTCTTACAGAAAAACAAGCGTAAAAAAAATCCCCACTACCGGTAACAAAAGCAGTAGAAAACCGACGTCGTAGCAAAATGACATTTTTCCGCGCAGAGATTCGGCGGAAAAACGCGAGATCCTTCCGGTTTATTCAGATTCCGAGAGAGAGAGCGAGTGTGAGCTAAACGCGTTGTTTGGCTCTCTCACTCGCGTGCGCGCGCGTGAACGCGAGTGCGTCAACCATTCGCCTATGAATGCTAACGCGAGCTGATATTTATGCATGAGATATTCGCATGGCATAATGGAGCCACACATCGCCGCAACCACCCTTCAACTCGAATTTCACGAGAGTGTGGTAGTGAAAGAGAGAAGGGAGGACACATCGAAAAAAAACAGTCGTGCGAGTGCTGCTTGTTATAAAGGTGACGGCTTTTTAGATTTTTCGGTGCCCGATGATGCGATTGTTTTCAGATTTGAGGTTGTGCTTGGTTATTGGATCGATGAAGGGTTAAAAAGTATACTTGTGTAGTTGCCTATGTACGAGGATTTTAGTAAAGTTGCAGTTTAACTGATTACAATATTTTTATATAGGCTGATTGATTTGCCCATATTTACAGTCGTTTGATATTTTATGTTCTGTATTTGTAAGAATAATTCAAGTTACAACGTTGTATCGCCTCTTGGTAGCTTGGTAGTATTTTACTGAACTGCTTGTTTATTTAAATATTTGTATTTTGTATTATTTACTGTAACGTGTATTTATTAATCTGTGGGTAAAATCTACAATTTCTTCAA
This sequence comes from Torymus tubicola, assembly GCA_035583055.1. Classification (NCBI taxonomy): domain Eukaryota; kingdom Metazoa; phylum Arthropoda; class Insecta; order Hymenoptera; family Torymidae; genus Torymus; species Torymus tubicola. Next base: position 71,052 of record JAWWEQ010023800.1, on the reverse strand, counting down.
TATTTACAAGTTTAATATGATATCCACGGAGTTACAGTTTTATTAAAAAAATATACAGACATTATTGTATTCATTCATTAACATATGCAAAGTTACATTGGTATAAAAATAAAGCTTTCGGTCTTTCTCTTATTCTGTCCTTCTGAATTTTTGAATTGTAAAGTTTATTGCGGCTCATTTTTTATTCAAGCAGTATGTTACACGTAATTCAAACATTTTACTTTTATCTGCATAAGGTTATAAAAAAGGTCTTTTTATCAGTAGACATCTCATTGTTTTTGACCATGAAAAATAACTACTATTTCACGAAATTTAATAAAAATATTAAATTATTTGTTCACAACTGTATTATTCATTAATTTACCCAAGTAATTTTACGTTGTACAATAATAATAATAATAATTTTAGATTGATTGAATATGACATTAGAGTATTAAATCGCTGTCCATTATGTGGCAAAACAAGATATTGTTATTTAAAAATAAGAGTTGTGATGTAATACATTATATCGTGTACATCAATAGTATTAATTCTAGTTATTAATGTTTGATTTGACAGTTTACAATAACACGTTTCTATAAATACTAGAAATAAATATCAAACGTAACCCAATTTATGCTCCTATTACTATTAACACTTCACAATATTACGTACACAGCTTACAGATAAAACCAATCTATGGACAAACCTATACAACGCACTTTTACAAAAAAGAACCTTCCAGAAATCGATGGATGTACACGTAACAGATGCGAAAACAAGCGCGCCTCGCTGGCTTAGAATCCAAAACTTGCAAACGAATTCCGGAAATCCGACAGCTGCACTCGTCGTTGTCGTCCCACGTCGTCGTATAATTATTCCGTTCAATTTGCGCGAGATGCGAGGCACGAATTCGTTTTTCCCTCCTCTCCCTGCGAGAAAGACGAAGAAGAAGAAGAAGAAAGTTCGGCGTGTTTGGGCAATTAGCGAGGCGCGCGTCGTGTTTGCGGAAGAAGAAGGGAAAGAGGTAGAGACGGAAAGAAAAGCGCGCGCTAGAAGCGACCTCCTGAAGTCGGTTTGTTGTAATTACTTTGTAAATTATTTCGAGCGAAAGTGGAGGCGGATGGAGGTGGCGGGGAATGACTTTTTAGGGAGATTTGGATGTAAGGAAAGAAAAAAGAAAGTAATGTACGAGGGTCTAAGTCGGTTGTACTACGGCTTGAAGATTGGAGTGCTGTACTTTTTTATTACCTGAGTAGTAAATGTTTCATATTATTCTAGGATAGAATTTTAATAGAAATTTTTTAAGTCTCAATCAACTGCAAATTAGTTGTGGTTTAAAAATTGTAATAATTTTAAGCAAAAAAAAGAGAATTCGCAGTATTTGAAAATTGTATTAAATGGTAATTTTTTCATTCCCTCTGGCAGCAATTTTTTTGGCCAAACTTTCGACTCCCCATCAAATAGTTCCGAGCTTTGTTTTACTTTGTCACATATTTTAATTAAAACTTTCCAAGTCCTCGAATTTCAACATTTTTTCAGCAAATGTCAGTTAAAAATTCGTTAACAAATACTATTTTTTTCCATCAGTACAGAATTACAATGGAAATCAGGCGTTGTAAATTGTTTAAAATTACCATAATTCAGGCGATTTAACAAGTTAATCGCTAATAAATGTATTTCGTCCCCGAGAGCGGCGAGCGTTGCGTAATTTCTCTTTGCTTTTACGAACGACGCGAATTATTTCAACGCGCGCGGGCAAATTCACGACTTACGTAATGGCTTATTATTCGCAAAGGTCCTGTTGACACACGTCATAATTAACGCGTAAAATAGCGCGAATTTCCCGGAGTCTCCTTCGCTACCCCCCCTTCTCTTCTCTCACGGCGTAATTACGGCGCATTAGTTATTTTGTTTGATATTTGCACAATTTTGAATTTTGAAGTATCCTCGTTGGAATACCCGAGGATCGAGCATTAATGTTTCATGCGAGAGTCTCTTTTCAGACTAAAATACAAAATTATATTATGCGCATAATGAAATTGGTATTGTTATCTGATTATAGTTGACTTTATTAGTATTTAATGTATACAGGAATAATGCCATTTTGCTCGCACAAACTTGCAGCCTCTGCATATGCTATTATTTGTTTCATGGCCGTAATAAAATCAACGAAAAGAATTTTAGTAGTGTGTGCGACGATCAAATTTATTTTAGCTGCTATCAATAAAAATTTATCTTTAGAGAAATTTCGAATAGAATATAAACATTTTTCAACACTTGTCTTTTAAAGTATCAGTATCTCAATAAAAATTGATTGAGGTCAAATTATGTGTATGTGTTAAGAGTTTTTTTTTAATCATAAAAGTTATGAATTCTTTTATTTTTGATACATTGTATATTATACATAAATTCATTTATATTTTTACAAATAATTATGTTTCGAAAGGACACAGTTTGCAAAAACTTTAAATTTTTTTGTAAAAACATCATAACTGTCGTTAAAAAATTATGTAAATTACAAAATTTTATTTCAATTACTTAAATACAAATAATTTTGGTTCACTTTCATTAAAAATAACGGAGCAATTGTAAGAATGAAAGCATACATCGTTACTTAAACATTAATTTTCTCAGATACATCATAATTTGCAAATCGAAAGTGTGATAACTTTAGATTAAAAGCGACCCTGACCATTTACTTATAATTAACAAATTCCCAATCATCGCGTACCAACAAAAACCCAACGTTCCATCATACTTGAAATACCTCAGCTCACTCATAGACTAACAAAAATCTTTCTCCTTCTGTTTCAGGTACGTTCGGCATTTCCCCTACTACACTTCTTCCCTTCAGACCTTCCCCCATATCACAAGGTGAGTTATATAGAGATTTTTCTGCCTTCAACCGCACATGAATATGTATAAGAGGCGCGCACGCCGCTTTTGTTCCAATTCAAAAGTCTCTCTTTCTCTCTCTCTTCTTCTCGAGACTTCCTCCCTCCTTACTCTCTATAATCGCCGGGTATTCCCATAATTGATAAGAGAGGAGGAGAACGTGTATTTCCATAAGTATACGGCAGTAGCGCGGGGCGCGCAAAGCGCCGGTTAATTCCGTAATTAAGTGCATAAATAGCCGGAATGGCGCGCGATTAGTCGAGCCGTCGTTGCGGAATAATTAGCCGCGGCGTCGAGGAGAGAGAGAGAGAGAGCGAGAACCAGGGACGTACCCCGTGAGATTAGCTCGCGATGCACACGCCGACTGAAGTATGGCCGACGCTGTGGTAGCCAAGGTGTATAGTTTGTATAACGTGTAGTTTTGGAGCTTTATGTGGAAGGAAAACAGATTTGGAAATGATTCGATTTTCTTCGTGGACGTTTTGAGGAAGTTTTGAGGTTATTCATCATTGACGTTACCGTCAATGATAAATAAACAGATATAAATCCAAAATTGTAATAAATTTCACTGTATGTCTGTATACGAAATTTTGATAAAAATATTATAATGTATATCGATTTTGACTACCACGCAGGAGAAAATAAATGGTATGAGATTGAAGATAGAAATGACTAGATTATAATTTTAAAAATCATACGATGAAAAACATTATGTAATTTTCCACGGTGAGAGTGTAAATCTATTACACAAACACATTAGAAAATACTATTATTTGAAATTTATCTATCCATTTAAAAGCATCTTCTCCTCTTACATTCATTTTATGCGGAGCACTTCATCGCATAAATCTAATTTATATGCGGAAATGTTAGCTACGTGATTTCATAATTCTCGTAATTTTCTTCTTCTTTTTTTTATAACTTTTACACTTCGTTTAAACACGTTATAACAATGGAATTGAAATAATAATCGCTTATTACATTTCGAGAAATAAGCGAATTGAAATATACGTATGTATAGAACGAAAATGAAAATAATTAAATAACACGAGTAACTGAATCATTCAATATATTTAATCACATAATGTTTGATCGAGTTTAAATGCACATACCCTCATTCAGAATAATACGATTATCGAGTTACATATAAATAATGTATTTCTGTATATTTCAATTAACGTGCGTAATGCAATATAAATTTCCGTAAGATATAACTTCATTTCTCTATGGAACAAAAATACTTTCGAATAACGTGAAAAATTAAACCTCTTTCATATACTTTTATGAACCTTTATTCACGTAATCACCATATATCACGTACAACCATCTCATTTCTCCTCCCCCTCGACACAATCCGCCAACTTACGATTCTTCAATGCGCGTTCGCACCTCAAAAACGTCCAATCAGAAGCCATTCACAAGCTGGCCAATAACAACTCACTCGAGAGAGCTGCTCCTGCACTAGAAGCGCCGTATATTCGACTTTTCTCTCGCCGTTAAAGAACGATAATAATAATCCGCAAACGTTCACCTAGGGAACGGAGAACGGAAACATCAATATTATACTCACCGCGGTTTATAAATATTATTACAATTACTGCCTTGCGGGTGGCCAACCACTCCGCCCACGACTTGGTGCTTTGTTGTCCGCTGCTGCTGCTGCTGCTGCTACTGCTGGATTATTGCGCATTGTGCAGAGGATCGTGGGATACAGCGTGACAGTAGCGATGATCATACGAGTTTTGGGGGGGGGGGGGGGGACAATGGCTGCTAGAGTTTAAGGTTATATGAATTTTTTAATCGTTTGTTGTGAAGTTTTGATAAGTGAGGTTTATGTTGTGCAAATTAAAAATTTTTATTATTGGGAAAAAATAATAATAAAAGCTCATTTTGTTTTGTAATTAAAACTTTATTGATTTTAAAATACTCTCTACTATAATCAAAAGTATAAAGAAATATATAGAAAAATGGATGTAAATTTAAATTTTTTAATACAGATATAATTTATTGATTTTTATTATTTTTTAAACTTATATTTAGTTTTCTCATTTCTCCATTATGATTGGCTTGTATATGGTAATGCTAACAAAACTATTAAAATGTAAAAAATTTGTCGAATGATGTTCCTGTTTCATCAGTTCCCCAAATTAAATTCTACGTCGTAAAATAAAATGTCACGTTCCCTCGTCTACCTTTGCAATTCCATAACAACATTTCGCGCTACTCTCTTCCGTCCACTTTTCATTTATCCTCTCCTACACCTCGTCAAGCATTTTTCTACAGCTCTCAGTACATATACACGCACATGTAACAACCTCCCACCATACCATTCCTCTTCCTCCTCCTAAAAAAAAAAAATGAGACCACACAACAGCAGCAGCATCCTTTACCTTCAGAAATACACTGAACAGCAGCAGTACCAGTACCAGTAGCAGCCGAAAAGCCAAGGGACGATAATGATAACGATGATGACGACGAATGGCTGGCGACAATAATCCAGCGCCTGCGCACTACTCCCTGGCAATAAATAGCAATTATACCTAACGAGGAGTGGTAAGCTCGCACCACACCGCCTCCTCTCCACCCCCCTTGGGACACTGTGAGAGCAACGCTGTATATATATATACGCTTGCTTTAGCTCCTCCTTAGCATAACTTATCCCCCCTCCCCCTCCTCCTTGCCGTTGCTATACTACGAGCGTCTTATCTGACCGCTACGCGCGTCGTGTTTAGCGCGCGATATTTAATAATTTTGATACAGTGTATAAGGTGGCCGGTTCCCTATAGAGCCGCAAGGTGTAAAAGCGGGGTTTACGCGTGCTGTTTATGATTGCTGCTGTAAGCATCCACCACGCGGAGGTATGATTAAGCGAGGTTTGAAAATACCGCGTTCTTGGTGGGATGGGAGAAATATTGTAACTTGAGTATCGTTGATTGGGGAAGAAAAATAAAAAAAATGGAATGTTTTTAAATGGTTGTCTTTGGATTTTTACAAAAGCGTGAAAATCAACGCCCGCGGTAAAATTGAAAGCACCGTCACGCAGCGAGAGCTTTTGCAATCCTCGCGTAAACCGAACTTTCTCCCATCGCAGTCTCTCCCATAAAGAACGACATAACGTTCGCTCTTTATTTCGGATAAAGACCAACGCTACTCCACAGGGGGATACATTTTCACTTTATTTAGCATAAAATCCCAACTCAGAGAAGGGGTGGAGAGGTAGGGGGAAGCTTTGCAGGTTTCTCTCTCTTGGTTCTGGTCTGCCTGGCTGTGCCTCCCCATGGCTTTTGCGCACTCCTCTCACGTCTATAAACTTAATGGACTGAAATATACGGCGGCATAAGTCAGCAGAGCGGCTGTGCTGCTGCTGCTGCTGCTGCTTCCCCCGCGGCGAAGATATGCAGCCCCCTGCTCCTTTTGATTCCAGCCACGTAGTTGAGCGCCGAGCGAGAGACTCTAATTAAGGATTTATCGTTATGTACTAGCGTCAGGAGAGAGAGAGAGAGAGAGAGAGAGAGAGAGAGAGAGAGAGAGAGAGAGAGAGAGGGAGAGAGAGAAAGAGAAAGAAATGACGGACGACAATGTGTATGTACCGCTGTGTGACTTTTTGCCGATGTGGTGGTGGTGGAATTGGCTTGACGTTGATTGTTGAGAGAGAAGAGAACGGATGGTGATGTGAATGCGGATGGGATTTTCAAGGGTGGCTGTTGTGATTGGGGTTTGTGTAAAAGTGGAAGTCTGGGATTAGCGGAGGCTTGAGAAGTTGTGGAAAATCTAGTTATGGACAGTTTTGTAGGATTTCGGGCGACTTTTGTGCGGGAAAGTGAACGACAGTGCGGTAAAAGTAAAACTAATAGGTTTGAAATGTTAACTATAACTTATGTATTGTTTGCTACAACTTTTTAGCGAAAACCCGTATTCTATTTTTATTTGATAGTGATGTACTAATTTTATTTGAAATAATTGACGCTTACAACGTTCCAATTTGATATATAAAATTGTTCAGTGCCCATGTTGTAAATAGATTTTAGTTTTCAAATGAATATTTTGAGGATACATTTTTGAATCAAAACAATTATATGAAATAAAAAATTATTACCATATAACTAACACCTGTAATATAAGGCGAAAGTTTCTACCTTTACGAAAGTTTTGCTGTGTAGGATGTGTTGAAGGTTTTATGGCATATGATGTTATTGAAAGTTGTAATGTGATTCTTTATTTAAAGGTCACTAAATATGGATCAATTTTACAAAGTGAAAAGACTTCAGAATAAATACTGTAGTTAATGTAAAGTCTGTAGTGAAGAATACTTCACAATTCGTTTCACCTGATACATGATAAATAATAGATTAGTAAATTAGATATATCTATCAGATTGTTAGTATATTTGTTCTCGATTTTTTACGTTTTTAATTTAGATTAAAAATAGCCGTTAATTATAGAAATGCAATAAATAACAATTGTTTTCTGAAACATAAAATATTGTTGTATGGGTTTGGACATTTACTATATGATTTAATAGCTCTCTGTGTCCGTACGGAAGTAATATTAAAAAATGTTAGCCACCTCATATCCTCTAAAATCATTATAAACACCCAGGATCAGAATCGTTAACAAGAGCAAAAAGACACCCAGTACAATCGAAAAATACGACGTAAGAATCGCCAACTCCCTTGAAAGCCTAATTAACGTAATTGCAGTGCACCAGGCTACAGGCGAAAGTCTGTTTAGCCATTCAGAGCATATGTTGAAAGTTTCATTTAGCCGCCGCCACCATCGCCTTTACCTCCCGCGAGGGGTGGCGAATTAAAATTTTAAATTCATACCCTGATTACGCTAATGTCATTATCCATGGAGATCGAGTCGGGCGCGAGATAACTTTGTCAATTACGCGCTCGCTCGCTCACTCGCTCGCTTTGCGCCCCTCGGGCAAGTTAGCTATGTTTGGACGAACCTTGGCGCGTTGATAGGGTGCTGAAAAAAATAATGCGCTTCCTGATAATTTAAATTGGAAAAGTACGGGCGACGAGGTGAGTTGCGATTGTGGGGGGGGGGGGGGGGGGGAGCGGGTCA
>JAWWEQ010023800.1:0-63092 GCA_035583055.1 Torymus tubicola | reverse complement strand
CCCCCCCCCCCCCCCCCCCCCCCCACCGGGACCCGGAGTTTGAGAAGAGTAGAAGATATTTGTTAAAGAAAGTGAAAATAACGCTAACTTGTTGTTAGTTACATTTTGTTCTTTTCCAGTTACTAGTATCCTGAGAAAATTGTTTTAAAAAAAATTGTTATTTTCTTCATAGAAAAATTAATGAAGTTTTATAAATACTGTTTTGAAAAAGTACAAATTATTAATAAGTAATTTAAATTAGAAAAAGTTAATTGCAAATAATTTGTTATCATTGTACACCCTATTGGGATTTATGTTAATATAAAGTACCACATTAGACTTCTTACAGATCGTAGAAATGCTTTAGAATTGTATACTCTAAAATGATATAATTAGAAGCTAGAGCTTCTCTATTTGTTTTTATTGAAACAACTAGAATTTTTCCTCAAAAGTGTTTCTAAAGTAATCATAATGGTTTTAATTGTTTTTAATGGTTTATTATTGGAAAACATTTAAGTATTTTTTGGTATATTTGCATATGTGATTCGCTTACATATTCATTGGCTGAAGTTTCGTACGATGAAAATTAATATGTGGACGTTATAAATGAATTCTATATAATCATAAAAAAATAAATGACATTTTTGACAGATGTTAATTTATAATAAACTTTTGCTTGTATTGGAGTCTTCAAAACCATATCGTATCATATTTCAAGAATGTAAAAGTTATAAAGTTATACATATTATAACATTGCACAATTCATCATTTCGCAAATAAAATTATTTTTCAAAGTAACTTTTATTCTATGAAAATTTTTACAGTTACCGTAATAGTTTCGATTTAAGGTATTTAGGGTACGTTATAAAAAAATGCGAGTTTCCATTTAGACTATCGGTGAGTTCATTAAAATAAATATTTATTTACATTAATAAAATATCACTTGTACAGTATTGATGTAATCTTAATTATACACTTCACAAACGATACATTTTTAATGGTAATTTCGCTATACAGCTGATTTCATTTCTAATAATATACAGTCAGTCAAAGACAATGTGTCATCCTCCACCTCAATGAGTAATTATTATCCATAGCATAATATTTCTCTGGGATAATGTATAGCTGTTATTTATCATGATTATATTTTACCCTTCAAAATTTTTAAAGAATTCCTGAACACTATTGAGAGTCCCAAGAATGTTATTCTTAAATAAATGATGAATCAATGATTAAGCCAAAGTATTGGTTATTATTTGCTGTGATGCTGTATCTAAATCTTCCTAATCAAAAGATTAATTTAGGTACAAAACGCCCTTAGTTAGCTCTAGCTACTGAAATCTTCACTTCTGTAACTGTCCTTCTACCATGCTATCATATAATTTTATCAAGATTCTTCAAGCTCATCAAATTCTACTTCTATAAAAGTTTCCGTAGAACTAGTGACACTCGAAAAGTTAATAAAATTCGATTCCCTCCGAAGTAATAATAAACCTATGACAACCTCAATTTCCCAAAACCGCCAACATTCCCAACTTCCCTTAAACCCAAAACCAGCACCTCTACACCACCAACCCCGTCACCTTCGTAATCCAGCCACGATACAGATCCACCCTAGTATATATCCCCGGATAGTATCTAGTGTTGCACTCGTATCCTCCGGAGACGATGCCAGCTAGTCTTCCGTCAATGACTCCAGGACCACCCGAATCCGCAGTGCAGCTACCAGTGCCACCAGCGCCAGCGCACACCGACTGCGCGGATACTGTTGTGAAGATAGCCGCATAACGCATGGCACACTCTGTCAGGTCGAACACAGTTACGTTGGCTGCCTTCAGATGGCGTCCTGGTTGATCAGGCCAACGATTTTCTATGCGGAGCTGTGAATGAATTTTTTTTATATTAATTGTGGCGATGAAGGTGTTTATTACATAAAGTTTACAGTGACATGCAATGTATCCATATAGGAAGACTTTGCAATTATAAATCTTCAAGAGTTAGACATATCTTTGAATTTTATTTCTTAACTCACAGCTTCGTAGCCGTAACCAGATATAGTCATGATGTCTCCAAGTGTAGGTGGACGAAGTGCTAAACGAATCGGTCGCTGTCTTCTGTTGAATCTTATAGGGTCTTTTAACTGTTAAGAAATGACAGAGTTCGAAGAATGTATAAAATATTCTTTTTTGAATCAGTTTTATGAGGTTAAAAAATGTATACTTTTATCAGTGCAATGTCGTTATCATGATGCCACAAGCTGTTATACTCTGGATGTGGGAAGACATGCTCGATCTCACGTGGTGTACCAGTAGAACTTAGTGACGAGCCGGTGATGACTGCAAAAGTTGGTTCGAAACTGTAACATATCGTGACCCAGAATTATAACGATGAGTGTCTTATTTAATGAGTTTGAATTATCTCATTAGTTTTTAATTAAAATAAGATGCCAATTATTTACCTTCCGACGAAACAGTGAGCAGCAGATATAAGCCAATATTGAGAGATGATAGATGCACCGCATTGGCTCCGATCATCAATAAGTATTTGGGCCTAAAAAAATTAAATCAGAAAATCGTTAAAAGAAATATTCAACCATTACCATGATAAATCAACATTGGATTCCTACTTGGTACGGCACTTGGCTGATGTCTACGAATTTACCCCCAACGATGCGTGTAAAATTATCCTCGTCATCATCTTAAAAAACCGAAAAGGTATATCACAATATAATGAAACCATGCAATTGTCACTTTCGAAACCTTACATGTAAAAACTTACCTGAACGCGTAAAATCGGCGAGTACCAAAATGACAAGGACCACGACGACGCCCAGCGACTCCATGGCGAAAAGAGAAAGGGGGACTACGCGGTTACGAGATGACTCGCCGGTCTTTTATATACGCGCCCGCGTAGATCGCGATACACTGATAAAGGTGATAACGAGCGCGTGCACGGCCCCTTGACCTCGATCAAAACCACGTGTCTCTCGTTCTTTTTTTCTCTCTCTCTCTCTCTCTCTCTTCCTCTCTCTTTCTCGGTTTGTCTTGAAATTTCGGGTTCAATGTTAGGGCTTGGCATTGTCGTGGCTGGTCTGGCGGGAAAATCATGTTGCTCTGTATTCATGGCGTCGTATGATATGTCGACCGGACGCTTTCACTGCTTGGTTTAACTGTCTTGTATGTGTTATGCAGAGTGCTGTCAATATATATATGGATGTGTTTACTTTTACTCTTTAGGTATTGGCAACGCTGTATGAGTCTTAAATAAAAAATTTGTAAATTAATATTGGTGACAATTTTCTTATTAATGGATAGGAAACATATAATACGTATCATATACGTATTCTCCATAACCAGGTCTAGGGCATTTGACAATTTTTTTTTTCTTTTTTGGATTCTTATTTGATAAAAGAATTAAGTATGTACGTATCTTTCATAAGAAGGTTAGTCTACTTTTGGATTTTTTAAATAAACAGATGAATTTATTACATTAGCAGGAAATTCTAAAAATAAATATAGTAAAAAAATTATTTATCCAATTTCATTTATTGGGTAATACTTTCTAGAACAAACTTTCTTGATATAATTAGTTTAAAATTTATATCAAGTATTTCGATCCAAAAAAATTATTTTAATAAAGTAAAATGTTGTCCATATTCAAATATTTGTTCGCGTTATTAAAGAGCAGCAGAAAAACCTTTACGTAAAAGAATAATAACAAGTATAGCTTACCTGGCTGTTGAGCGGCTGAAAAAAAGAAATGTTTTTGCCCACGCAAAAGGTATTGTTATGTGCACATGAAATTTGTTTGGAGCTTTTTTTCGGCATGTGCATATCTCGTGTTTTCGGAAAATACGCATATTGTTTGGAAGGTTGAAAAATAGTTTTGGTACCGCATGTATGCAGGAAAAGTGCAATATGTGAAAAGAATTTAATATTTGTAAAATTGAAGATGAATTGTTTGCCTTTATTGTTGTGGTGGTTGTGGAACTTTGATGAAGGTAATTTATTGTTTTTGAATTACATTATTACGAATTGTAGTTAACTAAATGAATTTTTTTATTTTCTGTATATTTCAACAACTTTTACTTAAAACATATTCAAACTGAACGTTCTAAAAAATCTTTAAATATTGTTCGCGATTGCTGTTTCGTAAAATGATATTGCAAATTTCTTTCCATTCGTCTATCCTATTTTTATAAAAAAAAGATCAAATAATAATAATTAAAATTATTTTAAATAATTACACGTTACGTAATATTTAAACATTTCTGATTCTCAGTGCTTTCAAAGCGGCACCTTTAAACCGTAAAAACCAGTCAAAGCAGTGAAAAAAAAGCGATAAAAATTTCATCTCGGTATTCGAAAACCTCGTCCCTTCGTATCACACTGATTCAACAACTTGCCAAAGCCAACAAATTTCCTCCAGCTTAAGACCACGCGAGCGGTTCGAAACAATCTCAACGATTTATTCGCCGTCGGCCGCGGCCGATGAGAATTTACGAGCGACTCGGCATAATCTCGACGAAGCGCGAGAAATGTGAACGCGCGGTCGAAAAAAAAGGGCAAGGAACCTAAAGAACGACGATGGGGGAGAAGAACGAGTGTTGCGTGAGTATAAGAGTTACGTCGACTCGGGAACTGAATGAAGACGACGATTGGACGTTTGTTACTGAACGGAAATAGAGATTGTGAGACATATTTTCACATTGAACTGTTAAACGTATTTACGAAAATACAGGAACGAGCAACGATAAAAAATCAAAACATAACTAGAGGTTAATAGATGTTACGTTGTCCTTTACGAAGACATTCGCAATGTCGTTACGGTATTTATATTTAAGATATGTATAAATCACATATCGTTTTCTATTTAAAATTTTATCGAATCATTTAATCGATCAACTCTTTACAATGTATTGTATGTATCTAAATGTAACAAGAGTGAGCAGTTAATCCAAAGATATGTTTGTATTTGTGTTCCTTCCTTGAACTCGATTCAGAATTGGATTTTCCTTCGGATGTCTCTGTTCAGGAATAGCGTCAATTTAATCATTATCAATAGTTAATTAACTGGATCGAAAGCTTATATCGGTGATAATATCTCTTACTTCTGAATGTTGAAACAAAAATAGAATATTTAAAGACTTGCTTTATTAACGATACATAATAACAACGAATGTATATTGATTATTTTTTTTTTTTAATGAAAAAAATTTTCTTCAAATACTTAACATTTATAAATAACCTCTACAACCACAATCCCCTCGTTTATTTTTAAATATAAAATCCTACAACAAACGACAACAAAATATTTCGTACAATTTCGTTAAAGTAAAATCTCGAAAAACCAAAAATGCCTTGTCCAACTATACCGACAGCACTTTTTCAGCTCTAGAAAAAAAAGGGTCAAACAACTGCGGCAAAATCGAGTGTACAGAAGCGAGCGAATCGGGGAGTGTATACACTCGCGAAAACGAGAGCCGACGCCCTTAAAGCTCGCTATCTCCGTCCTACTACAACGTATGTATATATATAGTACTACTGTTGTCCGTTGCTACTGCTATACCGTCCGTCGAAAATCGCCAGCCCTTATCGTCTCGTCAATCTAGCCGCGCGCGCGGCTTTGTTTTATACGCGGCCCAGTTTTCTCTTCTCCTCTCCCGTCGTCTGTGTAACTGTATTATACCCTGGCTGGGGTAAATTGGGAATTTCGGTGGTTGGCTGGAACAGAGATTAATTTTCTTTTTTTGTGGATATCATGTTTGTTCCCAGAAGTATAGTAATATTTGCGTATACATTTAGATTTTTAATGAAATATGTTTGTAAAGTTATACGGGGATCAATGGAACTGTAAATATTTTATAATAATACATGTATGAGGACAGCTTTTCATTATAAATATTTCTGAGAGTGACGTTAATAACGTGCTCGAAAATAATTTTCAATAATCCCCTGTGGTGCCGGCCAAAGGATTTTTAAAAAGATAAATTTCCAATATATTATTATATTTCCGGTTACATGGTTTCAATAATAATAAAGATATTATTTGTTTTTTTATTCAAATGAATTTTGCAAACGTATTTTCACGTTAAAGATATCGCATCGTTCCGCGCTGATTGAATCAGGAGCAGTGCACATATTGAATATTTTTTGATAAAAATAATCGTTTACTCGGCTAATTAAACTTCTCGTTTTCATTCAACCAAATTCCAATAATATTCACTTTCTACGATACGATATTATTAAAAAAGTATCTTTGGATTGATAATTTTTTTCCGGATAATTTACTGAAACATCAGATAAGGATTTTCGTTCAATTTTATTACAGTTACTTTCAATTTTATATCAAATTTTCAAGCGAGAAATGTGAAAATAAATTGAAAAGTATAACTAACATAAGGATAACTTATATACGTTGTATAACTGCAATTTCAGTATATTTGCAAAGTACAATTTTCTATTGAAAAAATAGTTTTTAAGATAATTTTGCGTCCATGACATTTTTTCAAACATATTTCTTATATTTCCAATTACCGATATATTTTTCGAAAAAGATAGCTCACAATTCAATGCTACGCCAATGTTTTTTCGCAACTACAAAAAACATTTAGGATATAACCTTTCCGTTCCAACACTGAATATTATTATCCAAATGTAAATTCCACTTTTCAAAACTGCAAATTCTACATTTCAAGACGAACCTCGTACACATATTTTATGAAAGTGAATTTGCCACTTCACATAAAAATTAACAAATTATGCTTTACCGTGCGCGTACGCGAAATTACCCTTACCACTTCAACCATCACTCTATAACTCGCTACATTTTACCCTATATACATATCCACAACAGAACCCAGTACTAACTCATCTCCATTCAAATTTCTCCCTCCCACTCTATCCAACTCCATACAAACCCGTAAAAACTCAGTACACCGCGACCTCCTCATCTCCCTCCCCCCGATATTCCTCAGCTCTTCGCTCTACGAGTCAACTAGGCTCTCTCTCTCTTAGTTCTCGTAGCAGGCCACCGCCTTCCTGACACACTGCCGCTTCATCGCCCCCGCACATATCGCGTGTGCGTCCGTTCGTTTCATCTCTCTCTCTCTCTCTCTCTCTCTTCTCGTACGAGCGTGCACGATTCTAAAGAGCGTGGATCGAAAAGTGTGCCGAGCAGTGTAATGATAGAGTCTCGGGCTTTCGTGAAGAAGGGTTTCGTATTATGGAGTGTCTATGCGTTGGGGTTTGAGGTGTTTATGGTAATCGGAGATGAGCGGGAGATCATAATGATGATGATGATTGGAGGTTTACAGTTTGAATGGTTTTGGGATTTCTAGGGAGAGTTTCGTGGGTCGCATGGTACTTGTATATGTATTGCAATTAAGATGTGTGCTTGTTTAAGCTATTATTATTATTCCTGGTTTATGATACGTTGATGTATGCAATGTTCGATAGCTGACATATATTAGAATTGGAAAACGTGATCCTTTTCATTAAACAAACAATTCCTAATATACTTTCACCATTTAACGTATATTTACATTCAGTAACAACAAACTTTATTCAAATTTTCTCATAGCACACTTCGAATTCCTATCTTAACATTTCGCGAAAAATCTCACTACACCTCTTGTATATTCCACAGCAGTCGAACATCAGTATCCTCAGATCGAGACCGTCGACATCCACATATACATACGTAGACACGTCGAAAATTTCCGCAACACTTTGACGTTTCAAAATTCCCTTTATACACGTGCGCGTGTGCTTTTCTCTTTCTCAAAGCAAAAGGATGCGCATAATTCCAGCTCTCAGTGAGAATACGTTCGATTTTAGTTTCATCATACATACATATATATATATATACACACACAGTACTCGCGTATACTTACGTATTCCAGTGTACTACTGCTGCTGTTGCTGCTGCTTTGAATTTATCCCGACACGTCGTTTCTTCGCTCTCGACAGACGCTTGCAGGCTTTCGCAAGAGAAAGAAAGAGATAGATGTAGATTCAAAGTGCATATGCAGAAGGATGGACGTGTTCGAGATATCGTAGCGAGATTAGAGCTTTCATAATCGCTCAATGCTGCTGCTGCTGCTGTTTCGTAAGGACGAAGAGATTTTTAGGTTAGCGATGGGGAATATGAGATGCCTCTAATGCCAAAGCGTCGCAGCTGTTAATGTATATGATGTGGAAATTCAATGGTTTGCTCGGTTGTTGGGAATCCATTGGTAATTGCTTTGTGCTGACCCAGAATGATAATGGTTTCTATTTATACGTGTATAAAATCATGAAAACTCCATTAAATTTAATGGAGTATATTGCTAATTAGCAATATACGAAAGTATTAAACACATTTATTTATAAAAAAAGAAAAACCATTAAAAACCGCGTGATAACGAGCAGGTGAAGCTTGCAATCAAAGGTGTGCACATACGTATGCGCAGTTCACTTCAAGAAGGTAGAAATACGACAAAGGGAAAATACTTTGCCATCAGTGTCGTCGCAAAACCGCATACGCGCGAGAATTAAAGAAAGAAAAAAAAAAGGAGAGCGAGAAAGAAGATGAAGAAGAAACCCCGAGATAATGAAATACCGCGCATTGTATACTTACCCTCTTTGTGGATTAATCGTCCAGGACGCAGCGCGGCGTTTTTTTTTTCTTCAATTCCTTTGTAATTCCATTAGGCAAGGTGCGTATATATATGTATATGCGGCTATAGCAACCAGGGCGTGAACTGATGCTCAACGGGCAGAAGCTGCGTGTGCTATGCAACGTCTTAATAAACACGCAAATGAAGATGCGCTCGTTGCCTTTTCGCGTTCTGATGCGTATGTATATATATATGTGTGTGTGTGTGTATAAGCAAAGATTATGTTGCTGCTGTAGCTACGTTTAATCCCTTCATTAGAGTCGAACGAACGAGCGTGGAATATTTATAAAGCTGCGGGCTATACCGTTACCTTGATGATTATTTTTTTTCTTTTTAATTATAATTGTGACAGAGGT
Source organism: Torymus tubicola (assembly GCA_035583055.1). Classification (NCBI taxonomy): domain Eukaryota; kingdom Metazoa; phylum Arthropoda; class Insecta; order Hymenoptera; family Torymidae; genus Torymus; species Torymus tubicola. Next base: position 54,098 of record JAWWEQ010023800.1, on the reverse strand, counting down.
GGTGCGTTTTATATACAAACGTTACGGAGAAGAAAGGTGAGTTGGGGAAACAATGAGGAAATTAAATTACGGGTTGACGGTTGATATTTACTTAATCGAGATGAAATGTAATTCGTTATTTTTATGCGTGTGTGTGTATAAAGCAACAGCAACGGTTTATTTTAGATAATTTTTTGGTTATTATATATACATATTGAAAATGTAAATATTTATTTTTTCAGAGTCGATATTCGGGATTAAATTTTGATCGGATTAAGTTATAAATTTTAATTAATATTTTAAATCCATATTTATATTTAAATATTTCATTGGTTGCTCGAATATGTCGAAAATTTCTATATTACTTAAAAATCAGTATAAAATCGTTAATTACATCGGCTAATAAATAAGTAATCCAAGGTATTTTAAAATTTTTAATTAACGAGCGCGCAATAATAATTTGTAATAATTACTAAATAATTAATAACGATATACATTACTAATGCTATCTATAAAAGCATCTTTGAACTACACGAACAATCAGCCGTGTAGAAAAATCAAAATCTCAGTATATCCGATACATCTACCATCGACTGACTTCTCTCTTCCCCTTCTTACAAGAACAACAAAAAAAAACAACGTCAAAACATCTCCGGTCACGATAAGATCAGTTTTCACCGTAGGAAAAGTCCATTACCGGCGTAATTAATTCCTTCGATAATAACATCAAAGGTCGTTAAACGATTAAGGCGCTCTGTCTCTCGCACACATTAAAACCCATCCAATTAATAAGCGAGCGGGACACGTATCTATATATATATATACATATATACATACGGTCCCAAAACGACGAGGAAGTATATGCAAATATTCTCGATACACACACGTGCGTGCGTATATATACATACGCATCGGTGTCCGTTAATTACCGCGTATTATTCATCGGTTGACTTGAAATCGTCGCCGTAGCCGCGAATTTCTCCCCTCTTGTATCTCTTCATCACTCGGCGAAATAATTGGAACGAGGAGCCATGCGAAGAAGAGAGAGAGAGAGAGAGAGAGAGAGAGAGAGAGAGAGAGAGAGAGAAAAAGAGAGAGAGATTTGCGGTAATGGCATGCCGAGATTTTGTTTTATGTATATACACGCGTGTACGTATATATATATATATACACACACGCCATTAGGGAAGAAGAGAACGCACGAGTGTAAGAGAACCTCGAAATTATTTTCCGCGCTCTGCGCAGGTGCGTGTGTATTTATCATGCGGGCGCATATTGAATTTTTTTGTGCAGCTGTATATGTGTGTTTTTTTTTCGTCGACGACGACGCATTTCGTCCGAGTGACGGTTCGAGGAGTCGTTTTTTATGTGAATTTATGCCGTGTGACGAATGGAATTTCGCTCGTTCCTGCCCGAGTTGGAGATATATGGTGTAAAATGGAGGCTTTTTTTTCATTAAGGAAAAAGGGTTGCCTGAAAGAAATTATTTATGGCACGGGTTTACTCATTATTTTTTTTTAACGTAGTGTTGAAATTTAGGTCTGGAATCGTATCTGAAAAGGTTGTCAAAAAAAATATAAATGAACGAAATTATTAGGTATCGATTATCGTAAGTTGAAATTCTCTTTTCTCCAACTAATGCCTTTATTTTATTCCTAATTAGAATGGTTCAAATTGTTTACGACACAACTCATTCCTTTTTTGCAACTTCTTAAATCAACATTAGTTCTCAGTATTGTACTCCTAAAAAACGGATGAACTTACCCACTACCTGTTTAAAATCCTAAGTGACCTCGAATCTTAAACAACGAAGCATCAGCACATTTTTGTCAGATTGATATTTAAATCAATACGAGCGCGTAGATTCCTTTCTCCCCCCGCAGGGGTAGTTGGTTGTCTCTATACCCCGTCATCACGTTAACGGCCGTCGATAATACGGAAAAGTGTCGGTTTTACGACGATAAGCGGCTCGTTCCTCGTCACGATCGTCATAAACCCGAGTCCCGTATAATCAACGAGGCATAGTGAGTGAGAGAGCAAGCAAGCAAGCAAGCAAGCAAGCAAGCAAGCCAGTATGTATGTATGTCGCTTAATTGAGTCGCTAACTTTTTGGGGTCTCTCCCCCCGCCTTTCTAGCTTTTATTGTTATCCGCCGCGTGTGCCGATATACCCGTCGGTTAATGCAGCCTTGCAATTTATGATTGGCGAGCGAGATTAGTTATGACGCTTTTACGACGTCATCGAGCCAGTTTATTAGGAGAAATTATTGATAGGCCAGCTTGCGATTATGCTCTTGATGAACCTGCGAATTTTGTTACTGTATATCGATCTGGAGTAACGCAACGAGCAGTTAGATGAGACATTAAATTTAGAAATTCATGAATGGATTATTGATAATCAATGTAATTTATGGAGCTCTGCAATCGGTGTGCACATCATTAAGGTATATCGTATCAGCAACATACTTATCATTGTATTGGGAATATTTACAGATACCCTTTTACCGTTTATTCAATCATTTAGTCGTTAGTGAATTGTAGAAGGTTTTCAAATGACTGACATACGGGGTATCAGACATTAGAAATTTAATATTCTAAGTTCACGTGCAAACCAACAAAACCATCACCACGTCGCACAGAATCCCACCTCGACTTGACATTGACCGGTAACTTCTAGAAACGCGAATCCAGCACTTCACCCATCAACCGTTACCTGAATCTCTCCTCCTCCAAAAAAAAACACCTTTACATTCGAAAAATCCAGGATCCATCAAGGCGCGGCTACGTGGAGGCGGTTTTCACGGCGGGTGGCCAGCAACAGCAACAGCAGCAGCTTCCATCGAAATTCTCTCCTCCTCCTCCTTCCCACGACAACCATACATCCCCAACTCACACATACATCCACGTACGTAGTAGACTGACGTATAGAGAAAGCTAAAGCCCTCGCGTGTGCACGGCCGAGCGCGCATCTGGTATTTAACCTTCCGGGCGGCTGGCAGCGCGCCCTTCCGGGTATTGTTGCGCTGCTGCCGTTGGCGCGGCGCGGGCTATTTTTAGCGCACATCCGCAGGGCGGCGCTGTAGTCCAGAAGCAGCAGCAGCAGCAGCAGCAGCAACGGTGGCGGCAGCGGTTTAACGACGCATTGTTGTCCGCGCGCATTTACGTGGAAGCGATGTGTGTATATGTATATGGGTGTATGTGTATGTATGTATGTGTGGGGGGCCACGGCGATAAATACTGTTACGCCACTATTAACCGGCGAGGAAGAGAGATAGGCGCCCGCGCGAAACGACCGCCGGGTGAGTGAGGGAGAGAAAGAGCGAGGGAAATTAGTGTGGGATTAAGAGGGGGGGGGGGGCGCGCTGCCGATGGTAGTGCTGCTGGTGGCGGTGGATTCGTGATTATTTGAGTAGATTCTGTTGAGGATGGATTTTGAAGGAGTGGGATGGTTAAGAAAGTGACAAGATTCTTGTTTTAGCTTTATCAGTATTAAATCTAAAAATATGAATTTGAAATTTGCGACGTTGGAGTGCAACGAAATCATTTTGCATGTGATTGCAGTATTGCAAAGGAGTTATTTTATGCTATAAAACATTATAACTTTGTACTAGAATTAGTTTTTATTCTCTGTACTTCAACTTTGCAAATTTCAAAGCAATCAAAAGCTTAGAGATTGAAATAATATTTTGCTCTAAAGTGTTATAGATTTGCTATTTCTATTATGACTAATGTTATTGAGCCACGTCAATGTTATCGAGTAATTACTTAAAATTTCAGATCGTTAGTAAATTTTTATCAAACAAAAGAATTCAGTATTAAAACTAAGTGAAACGAATTAAATAGATGTCCTGACATTTTTAAGTGACATTATTGTGCATTCTATGTTAATGAGTATAATGAAACGATCACCATTTTCCTTTAAGATGACAAGCTTCTACAACTTCTCCGGTGTCTTAAACTTGAAGCCATAAGATATCCCGCATGAAATTTATCACCCTGAAAAGGAATAATAATTAGCCGCACATGTTGGAGAAAGTACCAGAATTTATTGACCGCTAATATTCATCTTTAAAAATAATAAACCACAATTTTCACCTGATCTTTTATAACAACGTACCACTAAATGTGCGAGTAACAAACGAGGTTAATTGCAAATGATAATAACTGGCAATAGAGGAAAAACTAATAAATCAAGCGTACTCATGTCGGTAACATCCTCTTCCCTATAATATTCCTCCAACATCCAGCCGCACACATTCACGGATTGCAGAAAATTTCGGCACCTCAGCACTCCAAATCCCCAGACACACACGTTCGCCTCTTTCACTAAAAAAAAAACTGTACAACCGTAAGGCGAGAACTCGCTAAAAGAAACCCCAGCGCGCATCTAACTGAACACACACACACACACACTCTTAAGAGAGAACGAAAGAAACACAGCAGCAGCAGCAGCCCCCCACAGTATTACTACTACTACAACACGTGTATATACAATACAACCCAGCGGCGATCGTGCGCACGTTTCTGGGACACGAGAGCAGGTTCCCGCTACGTCAAACGCGAGTTCGCCAGCTCTCTCTCTCTCTCTGTGTGTGGCAATTAGCGGTGAAACAAACGCCGCCGACGCCGCGCGCCGGCTGACCTGTTATTCGCTAACCGAGCGCACGCGCGTGCGCGAGCCGGCCGCTGCCGCTGCTGCTGCTGTAATAAAGCCCCCGCGTGCGCGATGAGCTAGCTGACCGCTTCGGGCGGTTATGTCTGTGTGCGAAGGGTTGAAGGTCTATAAGGATGATTAATTATGGGGATGAAGGAAGATAGGGTTCAGGACTATTTGGAGATCTCGTGTTTTAGTTGACGGTGGTAGTGCTGGAGATTGGTTTGGGTTGTGTAACCTATGGTTATAAATTTTTTTTTTCCTAAGTGAATGAAATTCAAATATAGGATCTATGCGAATTAATTTATCTTCATGGAAGTCCCTATAAAAAAAAATTCATAATAAAAGCCACGGCGTTATTATATACGTAAAAAATACTTATTGTCTAATTGTATAAGGTATGGGAATTTTGTGTTTCCACACGTGAATTGGTATAAGTTTCAAAATATTCTGATATCTCTGGGTCTACAAATATATGTCGTACATTTTGAAGTCAGGATTACAGAATATGATTTTGAATTCATATTGACTTGTGTAATTAAGTTTTTTCTATAACTATTTTTGTATAATTTGGCGATTATTTCTTATTCGTTTCGCAAGAATTTATCTCCTTAATTTTCACATATTTGATCATGTCTAAGAAATCTGGCACACAAATAACAACCACCTCAAAACAAAAGTATACTATTAATTGACAAATGCATGCCCAGTGACATTCACCACTTTAGTTCAATCTGATATAGAAACTAGAAATTCGCGTGAAAATCAGTCTAATAATAGCAACATTAATCGAATACAGCAGCGGCAAAGAAAACTTTTTTTTTTGTGAATTAGAACAGTCAAACGAGTTTGTTAGCTAAATTTCACAATTTAAGATTACATCTGAATGGAACGTAGCGCTCTACATGTCGCCCATAACGATGAGCAAAGAGTACTATATATACTATAGTATGCAATGGGCAATTATTTTTAAATTAGAACGCATAATAAGTAGAACACGTTCGCCAAGTCGAATATAACTAATTAGAGAAGAAATACATTAGTACATCATACACCACTGTTTTCTTCCAGCCAATCTTAAACGTACATATATACATATATATATTTTTCTTTTAGTTTTAATTAATGCGTTATCATACGGCTCGCGTACTACATCTGCGTTTCAACTTCTTTCCCATGTTAATCATACGAGCGATGCGAGGAAGGCGCTGAATTTTTTCATAAAATGTAGGTAACGCTTATACTCGTGAGGGAAGATACCATTATTATCGTAACATTCTATGCGCTACCACATTTTTTCTTTCATTCAACGTTAATTATTTTTAATTATTATTCTCTACTTTCAACTTTACTCTGATTATTATTAAATTTCACAACGCTATACCAATAGTACAAAAATTGAAGTTTAGCTAATCAATGTTTAATTTTGAAATTTCAACATAAAAATTATAAAAACGGAAAAATGAAGTTTCCTATTACCATCAATCAATACCTCTTTTTCTATCCATTCTCCAACCCTATACCCTCAGGAAAAAACCCCTTACTCTCTTATCTCCCATCAAACCCTCCTCCCCCTTATCTGCATACCCCACGCGCGCCATCTCGCCTCCATTATTAAAATAATTAATTTCTTTTCACGAAGGTAAAATCAGCGCCATTACGTGCAGACGTGACGCGTTCGCTCACGACAGATAAGAACTTCATCGGGGCGATTTTATAGTTTTACGCGCTGCGGCTGATTGAATGTCGGCGCGCGTGACCGGAATGATTAGGCATGGGGCGAGCTTAATGATCCTTCGGTTGAAGTACGAGCGAAAGCCAGAGACTGAACTACATAAAGGTTTTTGCTTTTACTGTGATTTTTCAACGATTAGACTTTTTTTCGTGAGAGAAAAAAAAGGAAAAATGGTCTATTTGATGCTCGATGGTAATCAAACTGTTGCGGTTTTATTTAATGCTTCGGTTTTGCATAATGTAAGCTTTTTTTGATTACTCAGTTTGAAGTTGGCTGATAAGGATCGCAAGAGGTATTAATGAGGAAGATTGTGAAGAAGTTTAATTGAGAAATTTAAATTGTTAGTATCGATTCGTGACTACGCAAATACTTATAAGAAAAATTAAATTAGATTAAAAAAAACTTCTTAACTCTTATTTAATTGAAAAAACAGAATTCCTTTGTCCGTAATTAAATCCTTTAATTGGAAATTGAATGAAAAATTATTGACCAGAAAGGGGATTTCTTGCAATAATTATTTTTAAATGAGGTACATACATTTTGACCGAAAGATTTGTTACTACACGCGCCATGTCATATAGTAGTGAAATAAAGTATAAAAAACTCTAAATTAAAACTTTTTTGTAAACCCTCGTTAAGCTAATGAAAACAACATCACACTTTACTCAACCGGAACAAAATACTTCGACATCAATTCGTCGAATTGATTCATTTATTATCCACACGTGCGTAAAAATTTAACAAGATCACTTTTACAACTATTATACCATGTCTTTTTTTTATCCGCTCGTGGTTGAAAGTATACGTGGATATCGTTTGTATAAAATTCTAATCTAAAAGAGTCACAAAACTTTAATAACTATCATTAAAATATAGATTATAATTAAAATGTAAATTTTCAACTAGTTTGATCGGAGCAACATAGTAAATCTAAGTACAAAGTAATTTCATCAACGTTTTAACTGTCATCATAATTTGCATACATTTTAATTTTCTCTCTAATATCAAAAAACTCCCCAATCCATTAAAAACAATAATCGCAAGTATACGTTTAGAATAGCAATTCAGTATCGTTCCACCATTGCACCATCCCTACCACTCTATCATGAAAAAACAACAAAGAACATAACCTCACTCTATATAGCTACTACTCATATCTCTCTCCCTGAGCTTTCACATCAGTGCAGTTCGCCGACAGTCACTAAAAACTTTCTATCAAGCATCGCTCGGGGCTGGGCAATTACAATAACAATAATTAACCCTTCCCTCCTCCCTCTCTCTCCCTCCCTCCTCCTCTCAACCACCCCACAATCACACTTGCTCATGCTCTTCCTCGCCTTAATCAGTCCTCAGGGCTGGCAATCAACCCGCTGCTGCTGCTGCTGCCGGCTTAATCCAGCTGAGATTTATCATTCGCACAGCTTGCTTGCTTGACTTTCCCCGAAAACCGGTTGCTGCTGCTGCTGCTTCTATACTCTCCACACATATACGCGTGTGCAAGGGGGGCCTAATGGCCTCGCCGGGACGATAAATTATCTGGCTCGTTGTTTTCGAGCCCGCGCCGCCGCGTGTATGTGTGTGTGTGCACTTCTTTTTGTGCAGGTGCGAGGGGGTGTGCACGCGTGCGCGTTGGTTAATTGCCCCTGCGAGGAAGAAGTGGAAAGGAGTAGGGGAACGTTTAGCGCCTTGCGCAATGCTTGTCTTGGAGATGTTTTTTTTTGGCGGGGGGGGGGGGGGCGTAATTGGTTGAGCAACTTGCTGGTTGCTGCTTTTATTATATATAATATTCTAATGGATTGTAAAGGTGGAAAAATTCATTGAGAAATCATGTGGTTTTTGTTGCAGGTACGTAAATGTCGATTCTGATGTCGTTGCTGAGGTAAATTGAGCGAGTTTTTACAAGAGTGGTGAGTTTTTTTTCATATGCGGGAATATTTTAAGTAATCTTGAAATGACACGATGAGCCAGTTTTATGGAGTATTTTTATTTCACGTGAGTATTTATATTAATTATTTTTTAAGTATCAAGGGTATGCAAGGTGTCGAAGTTTGTAAACATATGGTGGTCGGATCTTGGCTCAATATTTTTGTTTATATTTCTTATGTATACATTGGTCTGGGGATCGTATTTGTGAGAAACCCGGTGAGGGCACTAATATGTTTTTTTAAACGATTGTTAAATTTTTACTTGTAGCAGTACAAGATCATGTAATAATCTACATGTATATATAATGATACATAAAAAATAATCAGGAGGCATGCAATATATATGCGTATAAAAAGTACGATTAGACATTTTCATCGTAGAATACAATTTTGTAACTGAAATACTATACTTTTTAGATTTACAAAAAAATTATCAATTTTCATGGCGAGAAAAATGTGTTTCTCTTCATTACAAGCTATGTTAAAAATAAAATTTTCTAAAAATTCGTCTTTTGTTCAATCAGTGTCTTTACTTGAAAAATATATTACTATAAAACTTCAAATTCGTACTTCCACTAAACATTTTTCCTGCATCTTATCGATTTTACTAATTCGTCGGAACCACCTTATCTATACATATAAAATTTTCTTATCACAATCACAAATCACTGTTTCAGTACTGACCACTTTAAACACAACACCTCATTTCGTACTTGAAAACAAACACTCGAGCAGCAGCAACAGCACATACACACACGACCAGAGAGGGACCAACCGCGAAAAATCCATATGCAAATCTGAAACTGGTACTCATTACCGGTCCCGGCCAATTTATCTTCGCCGTATTCTGACTACAGATCGTCCTCATTAACCGTCCGGGCCTTTATTACGAGTTACACATCATTAGGTACAGTTGAAATTCACGTGCGCGCGAAATTAATTTGCCACATTAGCGCGAAGGCAGATGCGTTGTTTATGTGTGTGTGTATGTGTATGGCGGAAACGATTATTTTCCGCTTGATAAAGTGTTTCTTCATCGATGTCATTTCCGCTTTTCACCCTCTAATGTGACACATTTGTCTCTAATAGGCGTACAGCTGAAAAAAAGGAATAATAGTTTAATTAGTCGCATTTAATTAATTGAGAAAAATTAAATGATTATGATAAGGTAAATATAAATTTACTTTTAATATTTATTTTGTTAGCTGACAGTTGGGTGGAAGTGAAAAAAAAATGCTAAAACTACTCCATATATTATAACCTTAAATGACAGATATAAAATTAGTGAAGTAAATTCAAGTTTATCTATGCATATTAATGTGAAGTAAAGTCCATTAACGTAAATTGTAAAAATCCAAAACAAATTCAAAACTGTGCATAATTTACTGAAAACTACCACGACGATTAAAATACAGTAACATAAACTTCCAACTTCTCGCTTAATCGTCACGACCCAATTCACGCTCCTCTCCCTAACTCGCAACAACAAAAAAACTCCCTAGCGATCCCCGCGAAAATTTCGTAAAGCTAGCCTAACTGCGTAATCGCATCACCGACATTGAAAGTTCAGATCGTCGAGCGTTATAACCAGTTCCCTCTCGCGTTTGCTTTTGTTTTCATTTAACGCTCGACGTACGTAAAACTCGGGTAATTTCCTCCTCCTCTCTACCAAACTCGAAACTATTCTTTCTCGACGGCAGCAGCAACAGCAGTTCGACCATTCGCCGAAGCGCTAGTTTCTTTTGTCCCGCTAGGTTGCCGCGCTGAACTTTGCTCGTTACGAGTTTTTATTTTTCTCCGGAGGTTGTGTGATTTATTGGCGGGAAATTTACGAGGAGAGGGGATGGAGAGTGATTTATAGGGAATTAATTTGGCGATGATTGCAATTTTTCATACGAAGTCTCATATTACTTACTAGTGTTGTTCTGGGTGTGTTAAGCTTATGTGATATTAGGTTATGTTTATATATTTAATTGGTTTTGTTTTCTTCTCAAGTACAATGAAACTTATGATAAAATGACATTTAAATTTCGCAACGATATCAGGATATCATACACGTTGCAACGATTAACTGTTTACATTTTTTTATGTTTTCTCAACGCTTTTAATAATAATCATAAATTACAATTTCCTTCTAATAAAATTATTATCCAAACTTAAATGTAAATCCCTTTAGTTTCAATACAATAAATGAAAGGTTTTTTTTTCTCAAAGACTCAATACTTCTCGTAGCAATACAAAAGCGAATAATACTACACGCTTCGCCACAACCGCTACATTTACATCAGCTATACTATACCATGTCACTTTCAGGATCGACTCTCATGTCAATCATCAATGGTTCCTAATTATCTACATGATTAATACTATTCAACGGCCGCACAAAGTATCACATTTGAATTCCAAGAGTCCTCCGCACGATTCGGCTAATCAAAACCGTTCGGTCCATTTCAAAGATTAAATAGCACCTCTCTCTCTCTCTCTCTTTCTCTCTCGATCGATCGTGCATAAAAGGGATACCATACAGAATATATATGATTTCCATCCGGGGATTGAAATTTGCACCTTCCGCCAGTGGATTCTCGAACAATGCCGTTCGATTAAACGGATTCTATATTTTTTTATTTTTTTTTTTCAAATTTCTGTCTTGTTTTGTTGGCCGCCTGTGTGTACGGGGAATTGAATTGAGAGCTTGTATACCGGCGGGGTCGTGACCTTTCGTTGTTGGTATTAAATTCTTTCGAGTTTTTATACATTTTAAAATCTGTATAAAGGTATATATATATGGGGAGCATGAAAATAGTTTCTGTTTTATTAAAAATTTTAGTTTTATCGCTCGCTTTGTTTAGTATTGAAAATTTGATTAAATTGCCTACCCTCATATAATCTTTCTTTATATAGTTTTAGGCAAAATTTTAATATATTATATACAAAATATACATCAGAAAAATTTAATCTTAAAATTATCATAATTCATCGCTTGCAAGATTAGTTAATATCATTCGAATAAATATTTAATATTTATTTATTTATCTTCGTAGACCGCGCACCCATAACTGGATAATTTATAATCAATGCGATACCCTCTCACATACACATGCAGGCTGGAAAACTTAAAAGCGACATTATACTCCGTCCTCTTAATAAGCTGTACCGCGTAAATTAATTTCACAATCCTAACGCGAGTCTAATACACACGAGGATATAGGAATTCCTTTCAGACGCAAAATTTCTCGCTATTAAACGTTTTCGTAAGAGCAAATATATACACACACATACACACACAGGCGAACCGGTCGCAGGTACTTATAAATAATCGTAAAGTGGAAAAGTTACAGTCCTCTAAGCGATAATTGCGAAACTCGCAGATGTCTTCGTAACCCATATGTGTCCGTGGATTTTTTTTTCGATGGTTTATTTGCGCATGCGGAAATCAAACGGCCAAAACAGAGATTTTATGTATATATACTTTCATGTGCGCAAGTGGAGAACGTTTATGGCGAGTGACACGGTAACCCAAACGCGTGTGAGTGCTTTAGCCTTTTCTTTTTTTTTGTTTGCGAAATCCGAAACGAACGGCGGTGGCGTTAAGTGTTTTTAGCGTCGGTGAGCGTTTGCGAGCTGAAGATTTTTAGGGAAACGTGAATAATTTACTAAGAGGTGGACCGTTAATGCGTATGTACGTTTACGCGCTAGATGCAACGACTCCATAAATTTTGGATTCATAATTTTAAATTTTCTTCAGCAGCGTCTCTGGGATAATTTTATTCATAAAACGTGCAATGGTATACATATATGCATTTTGCGGAAATCGAGAAGAAGTAATTTAGAGTTGCATTTACAGTTGGCGCTTTTACTTTAATATAGTAATTTATATCGTAAGGATACAAAAAAACGTAGAAATCCTATTCGTAGATTATTAAGTTATTCTTTACTTTAAGAATTAGTATAATTTTATTAGTTGATGATTTTATTTATTTTAATATTAATTTATTTAAATTTTCATGTAAGAGGTTTTCTTGTTTATGTGGTTTGTTCTAAGAAATCATTCGTATGTTACGTAGGAACCAAAAAGACTTCTAGAGCATTACTTTTAATTTTGAACTATTAATAAAATAAATTGATTGAAAAAAAACAATTAGCCTTAAAAACTTGTTTCGAGCTTTAGATCCGTGTAATGTACGAAAGTCCGTTCCGCATTATGGATTACATCAAATTAAATCGTAATTAATTTTTTGGGCCAGCAATTGACAAAAAGATAGACGCGTCTAATAAAACCTCTTTCCTTTATTAAATATCCATTTCCTAGCAATCATAATCATATAACAACCATGACATGTGTAAAAAGCGAAACATCACATATATTACACGACATCCTTCCGCTATACGTAAACACTTTGTACGTCTCCTCGACCCAATCGCCCTTAATTCCTGCTCTTAAAAACTCACGCTCGTGGCTTAAGAGAAAAAAAAAATTCTACTCACCCATTGAAACGAATTAATTACAGCCCGTCACTTTCGAGGGCGTATTTCACGCTCGAGTGTAAACAGAGCTCGTTATATATAGAGACTCGCGCGCGTTGTTCTTCTTTCTTTTTTTTTTTCTTCTTTATGCTTCGGATTCGGCGTCACGGCGCATTAGTGGCTCATGTTAACGGGTTTTGGGCGAATTTTAATTGATATTGATGGCAGTTGTAAGAAAAAGCTGCTCTTGTTTACTGTACGCGTGGATGCGGTCGTGGAATTATGGAGAAAGTGGGTTTGTATGCGTGTAATTTAACTGTTGATTATGAAAGTTTTAATCGTGGTTAGTAATTTGAATTGATGCTACTTTTCTTGTAGTATAAGTTTAATTTTTATTGTATTTAAAAAAAATTTATTGTAATCAATATCTATGTTAATTTTTTATTTATTGTACATATAAATAATTGTGATTTGTTAGCTTGCATATGTTTCTGTTCCAAAATGTCTTTTGCGAGAATAAAAAATAAATCAATAACGTTCCTTATCTTCCTATTCTCTTATATAATAGAATATTTGTAAAAAAGTAGAAAAGAATTCATACAGAAATAATAATTTCAAAAATGTTTTCATCTCATTATTGAATTATCAATTTCAAAGAAGATTTATTTTTCACGTATACCGTAATATACGATTAACATGAAATTTAAATTCATCAGAAAACCAAACCTTTGTATAAATTCTCAAAGTAGTAGACAAAATACGTAACAAAATCATTCAACTTTCACCGATATCCTAATCATCATCGCAACAACTCACGTGTATTTCTCAATGCAAACCTCGCGACAAATCCGTAAAAATTCCTAGATCTATACGGAAGGGACTTTCGCAAGGTATTAGAGCTTTGTTGCCTTTGTCTTTCGCGTTCACTCGCGCACGACGCGTGACTTTTCGCGCGTCGGCGTCGTGTCGTCGGCACGTTTTTGCGGCTCGTTGCGCAAGAGGCTCGCGACATACAGCTCACGCTGTCGAGGAAGCATACTGGAGGAAAAAAAAAGTTTAGTCGCGCGCGATTTTCTAAATTTAGACGGTAGTTCCTTTGTCTCTACGATCTTTGAGTATTGGGTAAAGTATTTTGGTTTGTGGGTATGGGACGTCCTTGTTTCTTTTTGGTTGTTTCTGGGAAATCGTGAACGGTCATTAGATACGATTTTAGTTAATTAATTTTTTAAGATTATCTTATTGGAATGATTGTGCCTCTAACGTGTGATTTTCGAATTAATTTTGATTTTTATTCAATCTGGATGATCTAGTTTGTCTCGTTGTTCTGACTGGTTGAAAGATGTCAAGTTTTTCAAATATTTACACGTAAATAATTTAGAATACATAAAAAAACCATTCAGAAAAAATTTCGAACTTTTAGTTGAAAAGGTAATAAATAATATTCCAATTGCTTCAAGATTCTAATTTGAAAATTTACATTTTTTAAAATTATAGCTAAAATTACAATATGAAGTAAATCAGAATATAAGAAGTTGATAATTTTAATAGTTAAATAAATTTTTGCGATTCTAAATTAAAATTTTAAATCATCTAATTTTAATCCAATACTTCATAAACCAACGTAGCCTCGATTTCCACCAGCCCAAATCTACCCCTTAGACCACTCGACATCCACTACCCAACTATCCCAAGTTCTTATCACCTTCAATCTTACCACATGCCATTCCTCACCCTGTACATACCCATACCACAATCCCCAAGGGCCTCATCCCGAGTCTTCCCGATCGACGGCTAATTATAATACGAATGCGCCCTTCCCGGTTCGGATTAATCGCACACGTATATATATGTGCGCGCACGCTGCAGGCAATTAATCCCCTAACCGCAGGATGTCGGTTCTTGTCCTCGCTTCTGTTTGCAAGGAAGTCGACGACGACGACGACGACGCCTGAGATAAGAGAGGCGACGGGAGAGAGATTTACGAGGATGAGGATAGCCCGGTGGCGAATTATCGATGAGGTTGAAATGGGATGGGGGTGAAGAGTATGTGCAGTAAGAGTAAAGAGAAAGAGTGAGGTGAGGAAAAGAAGGTGATAGCTGTCATTGATTCGTATATATAGATGAACACATGAGGACAGTAGACGAATGTAATGGAAGAAATAGATAAGAAAAAGAAAACTATATAGAATGTAGAGTTAAATCTCTTTTATTTGAGTATACTACAAGGCTGAAGACCTGCTTACTGCAGTTCTAGTGATTTGAGATTAAATCAAATATTAATTAAGGGTTAGAAATTTTGAACTACATATACAACTAACACTCTTTGTCCACTTGAGTTATACTGACATTTAAGTTTATAGAATTTTCCTTTGAACGTTGACTCCTCTTTTGTTTATACTATGCATACTATTTTACGATTTCTTTATCCAAGAATACATACGGACACATCTATACTGACTCATACTAGAAATCTACCAATATTTCTGTAATTCTTTTTCTCAATTTCCAACAGTTCATTAATTTTCACATCAAATTAACATTCTTCAGATACTTATTACACAAAATAGCATCATCAAAGGATCAGAAAAATAATCAATATTACACAACCCTATTCAATCACCTTCGCAACCATATCCCAAATGAAAAAAAAACACATCAGCTCTCATCTCATCACGAAAAGAGCAGTACCACTTACAAGCCAACAAGCTCCTCACCAGACATCATCCACCGCTGGTTACAACAACAACAACAGCAGCAGCAGCAACAGTAGATACACGATCGATGTACCTATATATAATACAACAACTACAAGTACATAGTCGCGCATCCACGCGAATGGGTCAATGGGGCGCGAGACGACGACCGCCGTGCGGATAACTCGTCCGACTCACTGCCTAGGGCATTACGGTAGTGTCTCTCTCTCTCTTTTCTCGATCGTGACACGATTCGATCCGTCTTAAGAGGCCGCACGCGGAGATAAAAACGCTTTGGGATGATGCCTTGCTGGTGAACAGCATGTATATATATATATATATATATACAACGATGACGCGGCGTGTGTTTATATACGCGGTAAATGAGTTGGAAGTGCAAGCTCAAGAAAGTATTGGTATAGAGGATCTGACCAGATGTCGGAGGCAAATTAGAATGTTGGCTCTTGATTTGCACGTAAATTATGCGCTGTATTACTTTAGTGTGAGGCTGCAGGAAATGAGGCCTGAATTTATGACCAAGTGGTTGCTCGCATATTTCCAATCGCTATTCCCAATATCTGTGGTATCGTGTATAGGTTTTTAATTATGTGGTAGTATGTGGCCCAATATTAGAAAATGGAATGTTTTTTAAACTGTCAAGTATATATGATAATCGAACAATCGTCAATTTTCAGGAACAAAGGTTCTTTCCAGCTCTCAACTAGTCCCATCAAAACCGCTTAGCGGCTATATATATTCGTGGAAAAAAACGCTACTGTCGGTGCTCGACATTCGGCGCCTGCACTCCAGCTAAACACACCGCGACGAAAAAAGCCGTACAAACATCGAATCGAAGACCTGCTACTATATATGTACTACTATACTTCTCCTTCCGTTCTCTTCCATATATACACAGACATACGCCGGAAACCGAAGCATAAGGTTCTCGAGTGCTCGGTACACATACGCATATATACGCATGTATATTTACCGGCAAATAGAATTCCCTCGGTTTTGTTTACTAATAACCACATGCGGAGGAGCTTCTGTTGACACAAGTGCGCACGCATGCATGTACTTCCGAGACCGTTTTATATGAATTCTTGCGTATACAATCATCATCATCTCTACGATGTAGGTGCAAGCGTGATTAATCGTTGTGGAGATACAATACGCACGTGTGTATGTGTACTGTTAGGTGTTTACGAGGCTATATAGTGTGTATAATGCGCGGATGGGAGAATGAGATTTTTGAGGACAAGTCCGGTGTGTGTCGGTTATGTGTGTGTAGCGGTCATGGATGCGATGAGTGGATGCAGACTGTAAAGATTGATTGCGGTGGAGGTGGATGGTGGTGTATTCAAATTGTAAATAATTACTGGGGGTTATTGGTAATAGGTCAGATTTTTGTTTTGAGGTTAGATTTTTAATTGTTTTACTTAAAATGATAAGACAATGAAATTTTATTTTTTGCTTTATTCTGTTTCACTTATAGTTTGCGATTTCTGTTTTTCGAAATGCGAAATCAGAATTTGGCATCAATTTTATGCAGGCCAAACAAATTGAATCTTACAATGCTCAATGATATTCGGACCTGCCTTTTGTTAAGAAGAATAAAATTGTTTCGTGATAAAAGAAACTGAAGGTGTAGAAAATAGAAAAAAATTGTTAGGAAAAGTTGCAAAATATTATTTTTTTAATAAAAAATTTGTAACATTTCATTAATTTTAACCCGACATTGGAAAGACTCGAGTTCCGAGTTCCGAGAGTTCGAATTTTACGGCATCGTTCGAACATGATAATCAGGTCGAAGCGTTAGTAGCGATTAAAATTTCGTTTGCTCAACACAATAAAGTGAAAATTAAAATCTTTTTCAATTAAACACGAAGCAGCTTTTTCGGACATGCGAAAATAATTAATTGTAATTTATTTATTTCTTCCGAAAATTCCGTACTTCAGCAGCAAAATCGTGGTTTGATTTCGCGAAAATAATTAATTACGAAAAATTAATCATCGCTAAAAAGATTATTATTATGTTTATAAGAGCTTGTTTTATCACTACAAAAATATTTGAATGAAAATGCTGAATAAATAAGTGAAATATTGATTTCGGTTCTGAATTCCGTTGCATAATTGTATTGTGTCATTGAGAAAACAACTTTTTTATTGTAGTGTTATTTTAAAAATATATCAGTACATACATTTATTTTATTTATATTACACGCTAAAAGTATGATTTATGTATCGGATAATGTCATAAGAATATTAAATGACTTCTCAATGTGATCAAGGATTTCTGGTTTTTGAACGACAATACAAAACTTTCGTAAAGTTATTTCTTGCGCAATGACCTACATCGAATAAAGCTAATGCATAAGATTAATTAACTGTCCAAACATTTACACGCTAAATTATATTTATTACATATGGTACTGCGAACTGTCATCTCAGAGGATGCTAAATCATATTACAATGCATACAAATACATATACTTTTGATTAAATCTATAAATGAACAGTAATAATTTATAATATTCACCATTCATTGAAATTTGCAATGTTAGAATGTTACGAAAT
This sequence comes from Torymus tubicola, assembly GCA_035583055.1. Taxonomy (NCBI): domain Eukaryota; kingdom Metazoa; phylum Arthropoda; class Insecta; order Hymenoptera; family Torymidae; genus Torymus; species Torymus tubicola. The sequence goes on along the minus strand of JAWWEQ010023800.1, from coordinate 36,073 downwards.
GAAAAAATAATTTTTATACTAATATTAATTTTGTGTATATATATATTTAAGTTTTATAGTATGACAAATAAATATATAAAAGGGTTTTCGTAAATTTTCCATTGCTTAATAATTGGATAATTGATCGTAAATATTAATCCGTTGAATTCCAACAGTGCAAACTATAGACCATATTGAAATTTGCATTTCAACATCACGAATTTTTTCCAACTTTTTCTCGCTCATCCACTACCTCTTATCCACATTATAGCCCCTATAATGAAAATCCTCTCTTTTTCCGAATTGAGCTTAAAACCCCTCTTTTCCCATGAAACTCGTTACTTAACGACGCGCCAAAGTACCGCACCATCGTCGTCGTCCTCGTGGCGCAAAGCCGGTCCTTAAATTGCGTACATAAACAATTAAATCTCGAGTACCCAGAGGGACTCGGAAGATCCCCGATAAATTCCGCACTGCGAGGGTTTTAATTTGCCCGGATGAGGCGCCACCGTTAAGGGTCGAGAAAACTCCCAGTGTTGACCTATTTTTTTGCCTTGAGCCAGAAGTTTTTCCACGTAGATTGTCTATCTCGAGTGAATGTTGACTTGGAATAAAGAACGTTTTAAATTTTGACTGTCGAGCTTTTATTTGCAATTCGTCAACGTCTTTTTCCCCCGTAGATTTTTGTCTAAACGTTTATTATCTCGAAATTTGTGTACCCGTTAGAAGATGTAATGTAAAATGTAAATCACAATATAATGGTTGTAAAGCAAACGAATAAAAATAGTCCCGCATCAATGACAATTTTTCTACAAAGCACGTTTGCAATGTAACGATTTAAAGTGACCATAAATATCAGAAAATCCTCTGTTTCTCCAGTACGGACACGCTCCTCCGAGCTAAAATTACCTTCTACCAGAAGCTCCGTCGACGCTCGGTGACTTACGAGACGAAAAAGCCAGAGCACACCGGTCAGTTTACCTCAGGAACGACATCCTAGATCTTCTCTCTGCTTCTTTTTCCACTCCGCACGTCACGTAACTATTGAAAATCCTCGAGAAAATTGACCATCGCGACCGAAAAAAAAAAAAAAAAAAATGCAGCAGTTAACGCCTGAGCCCTTCGCAATTTCGCTTACCCTTTTTTTCTGCTCACCAAGGCTTTTGTTGCAAATTGAGCGATCCGCAAGTCGTAACGCGACCAATTACGCGCTACTTTACGTTTACGGCTCCCGTGTAATCATCGGCGCGGGGTCCTCCCGCTTTACGACTATCGCATTATCGCGCGCTCGCTCGCGTTAACAATCCAATTTAGAAGAAGATGGCGTCCTTTTTACCGCGCGTGATTAGCGTGATTCGGTCGCGTTATTATGCAGATCAAACATAATTATCCACGTATCCTAAAGAAGAAAAGAAAACGGCGGAGGGGTGATTTAATATTTGCACGTAGTTTTAAAGAGTATATAATTCCAGACGTATGGAATGACGTTTGCTCTGACGAGCTGTTAAAATCTCTTTCCAGAAGAGCGAAGATTTACGTTTTATCGAGACCCAGATTAAAATAATAAGAGGATTCCCTGGTCTTCCTGACTGTTGATATAGCGGACGATGGAGAGAGAGGAGGGATTATTACCTTTTCCGTGACGTAAAGGCTAATTGGAAGCTCCGCTATTCTTTTCGCTACTCTTCGTGTCGTTTTTATTCCTGTAAGTCGTTTATGCTGATGGTATATAGCGTAAAGTCCCTTCAAGCTCTCACTAAAATGAAGGTTTACATTTTTTATGCTCATCGTTTTACGTCGACTGGTTAAATCTAAACGAGTTCTGCGTATTCTACATCTCTACTCTTTAAAGTTGTACTGACAGTACGTCCAAAAGGAATTTGTCATTCCATCATTTTTCATGATGAGGTTATTAGACAAAAACATATTATTTATACTTGCCAACTTTAAGTATCTCATTATCTCTTTAATGGATCTCTTTCGTTATTAACCAATACGACTCCTTATCTCCTATTAGCAAAGCCTAATTAATATAGACTTCCAATTTCTACCTAATCAGTCAACTCCAACGTTACTCGAACCACTTCCTGGCTAAACAACACGCAAACTCACATCCTTTGTAATCCTCCTGTTAAAACAACTAAAATTACTTTAAAAAAAAGGAAAAGTATTGACGTGTAAGTATATCCGTTTCTCTCTCTCTCTCTCTCTCTCTCTCTCTCTCTCTCTCTCTCTCTTTTATTTTTAAACATCTATTAAAGATAAGAAAGTTATGAAATCAATCAACAAATTGTCGAGTATCAGTCAAATTTTCGCTGATTTCACGAGTTTTTAAGAGTTCAAGAGTATATAGATAGTGATATAAGATGCGTACGCTTGACGCTGCAAGCTTATAAGCGTGTATAATACGTACTGTGGTCGTTGCTAGGCCTGTTTTGCTCGGTAAAAACACACATACATATACAGACATTAAAGAAACCATGATGCAATCTGTTATACGCGTATTATAAGTTTTTTGTAAGACTTTTTGTATAATAGAAAGGTTAGATCGTAGCGTTAATTCGAACACACAAAATTTGTGTGGCATATATAAGAAGTGATATTGCAAGAACAAATCGAGAAAGCGGCGTTGTTATATCGATAAGAAAATGCTATGTAAACGCGCTTTCGAGATCCCACAAAATGGTTTTTCCTCATAACAAGATTCCCTTAGATCTTAGACCTCTCTTAGACCTTAAAAGTGTATCGAGCCTTAACACTGATAAATCCAATCATCCATTTTAATCATGACTTATTCGCATCTAAAGCTTATATGGTAAATAAGATTTATGTGCAGCGTATTTATGTATTATATATATGAATACCTAATTATATATATCCTTATAATTTAATTAAGAGTTATCTTGGCAACAGAAAGCAAAGAGTCAAAATAAACAACATAATAAGTCAATATAATACCTTACACATGGGTGTGCCACAGGGTAGAATATTAGGACCTTTGCTTTTCATATTATACATAAATGACCTGCTGCAATCATGGCCAGATAACACAATTCTATCGTATGCTGATGATACGGCTGTAATAACTACAGGTCAAACTTGGCACGAAAGTGAAGTAAAGATGAACAACAATCTAGATGAAATAGCAAATTGGCTAGCACTCAACAAGCTATCACTCAACACAGACAAAACGGTATACATTGAATTTGGAAATAACATTAACTCTACACCTAAAAATCTTAATATAAAAATACTAAACATATAAATCAAGAGAGTAGATAACACGAAATATCTTGGCATCATTATAGACGGTAATATGAAATGGGACACTCATACAATGTACATCTACAATAAAACTAAATATCTGATCTTTGTTTTTACAAATTATCTAAAATCATTCTATAGCATAGTAATTTATGGCATCATCGCATGGGGAGGAGCGTATGCAGGCAGAATAAAACATCTTCACAATCTACAGAACAGATTGTTAAAAATAATGTTTTGCCAATACTATTATTACCTACACTTGTCTTATTTGAGAATAAGACACCTTATTGCCTATACTTTACCTAATTTGCTAGAACTTCCCATACGTTTAACCTTTTCCTGCCTCCAATTTCACTTTCGAGTGGGTTGGAGCAGAGACTCTAAGAATCACTCCAATTGATTTCTCCCCGTTGACAAATTAACAGCATAAATAACCCGTGTGCGTTCATTCGTTTATATATCTATACAATGGATGCTTAAAACATTTTAATACATAATATATATTTATCTATTCTTGATAGTTCACCTCCGCTACCTTAGAATTAGGTTTTTTCTCCTTTTTCCGTGTAGATTCAGCGTTTTTAATGGGCAGCTTCTCAACTACACGACAGCATAGTTTATTTTTCTCACATATATGAATGCAAGGATAATCCATATGTTGTTACTTGTCGTCCTCTATCTTTTCGTTATCTTAATAGCGCATCGATGGTCGTCAATTCCATATTAAGGATTGAAGTACATTCTAATGTTTTTAATGATGTTTATCAACGGCTATTATTTTTAAGAAAAAGTTTAGGGGCGTAGTCGCCGACTACATCCTTAATGACGGGTCATACTCTATATTTATATTTGTTAACCATCTTTTTACAATAAATGAAATACTATACTATACTCTAAATGCCAAAATTACCTGACTTCTTCGTCAGGTTTCGGGGCGCAAGCTCCAATTCGAGCTACATCCAAATCATGTTTTCATACTAAAACGCATTTAAAAAAATTTAAGGATAAGCATTTCCGACGTATTTTTTCCTTAGCTTTCCAATGGTGTAGACAGTTTTCTTGAAATTTTCCATTTTCCCCTTTAAAAAGTACAAAACATGTTATATCTCCAAAAGTATACCTTTATACGAAGATAAACGATCGCGTAGCAAAAATCTTTTCTCTGGTCAGCCGAGAGGACGCACTTGGGTAATAAAGACATGATGCACGGAGTCTCGTGTGATAAAGTTTTTCTTCCACCCCCTTTTACGCGCGCTCACTTGTTGCCCAAGGGAAAGAGGACATTTTTATCAAGTCGCAGAGGGGACAGCTAGTGGAGTTTAGATTTAAAGGAATGAGTGGAGTATAGTGAAGGAAGTTTGGTGTTGCTATTTTTGTTGTTATGTGTGCCGTGACAAAAGTTGGGTTGAGAAGTAGATGCTTCTATTGTTTAAGAAAGGTACATGATAAATTTATTAATTTTTGGAATGAGTTTTTGTTTTCGAGAATAATCCATATAAAATAACGATTTCAATATACAAATGTATATCGAAATCTTTTTATTGAATTATACCAATAATATAACAGGCAAATAAAGTAGTAGATTCAATGCCTCCACGTCCTAATTATGGATATTACGTGTAAATAGTAGTTCGATTATAATTAGATACTGGGTATAAACGTATCTGCTATTGATTTTGGTAAATGTATTAAACTAGTTAACTGTATGCCTCATATATAATGGAAATATATGTACACACGTGCTAAATCCTATACACATGTATTTACATAATCGATCAAATATTGAAAGAGAATAATGACTCTTACAAAGGACGCGCAGTAATTCCAAAAAGTTACAAACGTGTTTGCATGCAGCTTGCTATTTATGAATATTTACTTTCAACACCGTTATGACAATTTTCTTCTCATGTATTCTCCAGAGAGAGAGAGAGAATTCGAATGAGATATCATAAATTTTCAAATAGTTTTTTTTTCAAAAGTTGCCTATGTCTACTTGTCCAGATATCTCCTCACAATTTCAAAAAGCAGATTCTCACAACGAAACTTCGTTCCCCAACACCTCGCATACCATATCCTGCCGCTGTATATGTATATATATACACATATATACCCGTCGCTACTACCGTATCCTCTCGCAAAACTCTCCACCCACGGCTTCTCACCTCACCGTCGCCGTCGACTTCCTCTTTCCCCATCCCAGTGTGCTAGCCCCGGTTAAGTACACGCTAAAGTTTCGGCTTGGATGCTGCATTGTGTCTTTCCACCTCCTCCTCCTCCTACTCTGTACAACGATGGCGCGCACTTAGAGGAGGTTGACGCGCTGCTCCGCTAACTCCGTAAATCAAGAAAGTTGGGGGGGGGGGGGGGTGGTGGAGGACGGCGATTACCACTCCATTAGCTTTTCCATCACCCTGGCGTTCACGCTACATTGGCTAATTTCGCGACGATTTTCGCCTCTCTCGAGTGCTACGCGAGAAGTGATTTTTTACGAGAGGGAATTGCGAAGCAGATTGATTTTTAGTCGTCGGGTAAGTTTATGGGCTGGTTGGTAATGATGACGAGGAATGAATAATTGTTTTTTTTTAGTAGGTCTGTAGTTTTCAACGTTAGAGTGCAACGAAATATAAAAATATATTTTACTTCAAAGTTACACTTATCAATTAATATTAATTTTTTGTGTAGAATTAGTGTTTTATTGTATGAAATAACTTTAGAATTATGGATTATATAAAGTTTCTATTCCTTAATAATTTGAAAATTATTTTTAAAAATTATTTCGTTGCTCGCCAACGATGCAATCTTCAGACTCATTTTTTTAGCGGTTGAAGGTGAAGTATTTCTATGAAAATCGTGTGCATTACTATTTTTTATACACTATTTGATGAACCCCACATAACCTTTAACATAATATTTACACAATTTTTCCCTTCTTCCTTTATCTCCACACGGCAACGTTATTTTACCATCAAAATAAAGTTAACAACCTTGGTGTGTCGCCTCATCCGAACAAACCACGCACCGTCGCCTCTTTCTCTCTCTTTCTCTCCTCGCATCCCTGCGCTAGCACGTAAACAATAAACAACAACCTGCGCTTCTCTTCGTACCGCCCCTGAAATTGCGTTGTGCAAACGCCGATACGAGAAACACACACAGGGACAACTTATCGCGTAGCCAGAAATTCCAAGCTCGAATGTAAATTCTCCCCTTTCCTAAAGAAACGAAAAGCACTAGGAGAGAGAGAGAGCGTGAGGAAAAATCCCCTACTACTACTACTACTCCCCTCGTGGAATTCTCGAGGTTTCAGTATCTCGCGCACGTATACGCGCGAACTAATTTACAACTTGGCGATTTCGAAATTGCCGCGGGATCGCAATTACCTTTGCGTATAAGTGTGCGTGCGTGTGTGTATGTGTGTATCGGATGGCTCGTCAATAGTGTAGCGACGTAGATCGGAAGACAACGTAACGCACGCTTGGTGATGTTGTTTTGTCTTCTTTGCCGCACGCGACGTGTGAGATTTACATCTATACGCCTATGGGCGTGTGCGTAGTTTGAGCTATTTCTGGAATATTACTTTTGCACTCTTAAATTATATTATTTCATTTTGTACGTTGAGAGTAGATTAAGAGAATTAGAGAGCAGTGATGTGGTTTGATTGAAATTAAAGGTTACGTTTGGATATAGTTTCTTTTTTCGTTTTAACTTGTTAAAACAGAAGAATCATCCTTTTATATAGAATATTATGTACGAAAAATTGAACGAGATAAAAGCTGCGGGCAGGGTCAGCGAACTTTTCATCGCTTGAAAGTCAAAGGCGTAGTACAACGTGAAAGCTTTTTCGATAAAGTATACAAGAGAGGCTCTTCTTTTAATTATTCATCGATAGACGGTTCGACGTCAGTCTAATTTACGTTTCACTGGCTTCTCTTTCTACCTCACGTAATAACTGGACCCTTAAAATATCAGAGACGCTATTGATAGTATAAATTCTCTTGCTTGTTTAAAATGCAGCTTCTCGTAGAATAAAATATTTTATGAAAAACTAAAAATTAACAAATCATGCAAACGAGAAATTGCAATTGTGTTGAAAAGTATCAAAGAATTTTAAGAATCATGATCGAAAAATTTATTAATGTTAATAATAAGCAAACTTTTTAGAAAATTCTCACTTTTTCTGTAAATAGAAACTCGTTTCATACAAGTGATAAGGAATAATTTAGTAAACAGATATGAGAAATTGATAGTTTCCCCGTTAATAGAATCGCGATAAAAAGTTTCTAGCAATATTTCACGGTCACATGATCTTATATTACGGAACATTGAGTTTCAGGAGATATAATATACCACAACATAAATAATCTATACATTCATCTTTTTCGCATAAACAAATAAAAATCGTATACCTAATTGAAAAAATTAAGTTCCATAAAAACGATATTTCACACTCGCAGATACGACAAATAGATTAAAAAGGCAGAAAACTACCTCTATTTTTTCCTACTTCCAATCAAACAAGCCATTCACCTGTCGTTAAAAAAAAACGACACGACTTTTCCCACCACGACTCCATTCACCCAATTTCTTCATTGAAACGTTACCACCACACACGCACATACACACACAGATTTTCACCGGGACAATCCGTACGCGAGCAGCGCGCTTAATCGCGAGAATTACACCGGAAAACCCGTCGCCGAGTTCCGCAAAACCGAACAGCAGCAGCAGCAACGCGTATATATACACCCGTCGGGAAATCACTCGGCCCGCGGCTTCATTAAACGGGGCGCGTTTAATTACGCCGTACGCCAAATCTGTCGCGTGACTCGCTGCTTTTTGCTCTCATCCCCCCGCCGCTTCTACTGACGCGTAAAGTTTTCTTCTCCGCGGGGATGCTAACGAGGATTTAGTCCCGGGAAATGAGAGCGAGAGCGAGAGAGAGAGAGAGAGAGAAAGAGAGAGAGAGGGAGTGAAAAATTGGTTATTGCGAGAGAACTGAAAGTTTCGGGAGCTCGTTATAATATTGTTTCGTGAGTAGGTGGTAGGTGAGGATGCTGAAGGATATTTTGTTTGATTTAATTTCTGGTGAGATGATAAGGAGGGAATTTTAGGTTGACGTGTTGTGGATAATTGCTTTGGAGATCTTCTCATTAAACTTTTATTTTAAGTGAATATCTGAGGCGCGGGAAAAAAATTATGAGATAGGTGACAAATGAAGCATCATAAAAGTGCTTGTAAACGTGTTTGGGTTGTGTGTTGAGGTCGAATGTAAACTATAATATTAAAGTTTAGAATGTTTTAGGTATAAGAATAATGATTAAGTGTAAAAGCAAAGATCGGATGTAATTCGTGGAATACGAATTCGATTTGACCTAGTTTAAAAACATTTAATATTAATGCTTTTAAATTTACAAAGAATTTGAACGTTAAAGTTTTATTATTATTAATGCAAAGGGATAATTAATTTATATTAAAAAAACAACGTTTTCAGTGGAAAATGATTTACCGTTATGTAAAACAAAATATTCATAACATTTTTTCATTTATCATTATTTTATTTCATTTTACTCACTTCTTTTATATTGAATGTTCAACAATAGAAATAACCTGATAATTCTTACCGTACTTTAAATTAAACAGAATTTTTTTTCCAATTTAAATTAAAATTTTATTCACTTTTACACACGACTGTACTGCGATATCTTCGCAACGATTTTTGTGTCCCCCAATTAATTAAACTGGAAGAAAGCATTATCGAGTTATGCGATGGAAGGGACGGGAAAAAAACCGGGTTTCCTTTGTAAAGGGACGAACGACGATGCTGGAATGTAATCGAACGGAATGTTTCCTTGATTCGAGAAAGAGAGAGAGAGAGAGTTAGGTGTCGAGCGAATTATCTCCGCCGATAATATTTAACGAATCTCGTCCTTTGAGTTTATGCTTAAATTAAAGCGATTCAGTGAAACGAATGTTTTAAATATCAGATGCGAGGAATCTCCAGTTTTTTCATTCTTTACAAAGAATCGTTTGTATTCAGTAACATTCGATACATTTGAATACGTTTGAGATCGTTTTTGATTAAATTTTTTTATGAGATCTTACAAATGTGAAAAATTAATTTAGTATATAAGTGAATGTTTCGATAATTTATTTAATAAACAAAAATTGATTTTCTCTCTTTTTCTTTGTTTTAGGTAAGATAAAGTTGAATCATTCTTCATAAATATTTATGGTCTTGGATGGTTGATACTATCAGGTATTTATATCATTCGTAATCATTCGAAATTTTTAAACGACATTACTTTTCAAATCTCCAACCTCAATCAATCAAAATAGATTCATAAATTATATTCGTCAAATCAAAGATAACACCTGGTTTCCATAACAATTTTATCTTGTAAAAAAAAAGAGAAGTAGTAGCAAATCACATTATGTAAGCTATCAATATCTTGTATTATTACACGAGTGCGCAGACTACAACCCCGGCATCTGCAATTCTCGCAGCGTCGACTCGAAAAACTCGATAAACTTCGCGGTTTCGTGCGCGCCAATTCCCCTTTCCGTTTCCCTCTCTCTCTCTCTCTCGACTTCCTTTCTCTTTTCTTCCTGCGGCTGTAGTTTCGCGTAGTCTGCGAAAGGAAATTAGGTGTTTCCGACTTGGCTTTTTATTTATTCCATCTACTGATAGAGAGAAGATAATCCTCCCTACTCGAGACGTAATACCAGGATGCCCTTAAAATGAAGTTTTGCCCTACGGAACGATATTTTATGCGATAAATTTAATGGTGTACTGGACAATTTCTCGTATTAAATGAAAACTTTTGTGGAAAAGCAATGTTTTAATCAGCATAAATGTATACTTTTTCCAATAAAAACAAGTGTCAAATGTAAAATTTCCATAATAGTTTTACAAACATCTGCAATATCAAAATAAACTTTATTTACAATCCAATTAAAAAAAATTGTATTGCTTCACAACACATTTACGAATAATTAAAATCGGATCAAGTTACAACTCAAAACAAATCCGCACAGAGTAAATGTATAAAAAGTATAAACCTTTTTAACGCACTCAACTTGCTAAAACAATTTATACACAACACCATTAATTATCCCTAGACCCAATCCACTTTATCACCACTACTACCACCACCACCACCACCACCATCACCGCAATCCTTTCCAGCCGCAGAGAACCTAGACCGAACGTAGCTAAAATTCGATTCCCCCCCAAGCTTTTGTCCTGTGCATCGTCAACGACCACGAAGGGCTCGTACCTTTTCGTCTTGCACTGAGAGTCTGCAACAGCGATGGGGAGAGAGAGAGAAAGAGATTAGAAAGGACTACTAAATCCTTTCCGCGAGATTAGCGGTGGTTTTTCTTTCTCGCGGTTTACTGAACGTGTGTGGTTTCCATATGCGTTGATTAGAGGAGTGGGAAGGGGAAGGTTGTTTGTTTTCGATGCGACCGGTTGATTTGATAACACGCGTGGGTTTTGTTATGGTTAATTGATTGGATTAGGTTGTTGTTGCGTTGCCTCGTTGATTAGATTATTACAATGTGGCTATAATGTAATATTGTATTGGTTAAGCGGGATTAGTAAAGCAGAATTATTATTGTGGGCTGTGCTGGGTTCATAACAATATTATTTGTTTAGCTTATTCCCTTAGTTATATATTATGTTGATCTGTAATAAATTGATCAAATACTTACAATTTTTCTTAGTTTTGCAGTTCTTGTAATACTTATAGAAACGTATAACTGTGTCATATCAAAGAAAACTTTCAAATAAAGCTATTCTTCACTATGACTCTCCAACACCGCGTATAGTATAAGTTTTCATCGTATCACAGACGAAAATCGTGACGCAGCTCACCTCCGCGTCTCCTTTCCCCTCATACACACACATACACACACAGCCACAAGTGCGTGAAAGATCCTCGCGCGTGCGCCATTACGGGCCATTTGCCCGTATAATGGCCCGCAGCGCGCACGTGGGCCTCTGCGCTAACGGTCCTCAACACGTATGTGTATATATATATATATATATATACATGTGAATCGACGATTCGATTAATGAAAATTGGATAAAGATTCTTGCGTATGTATGTGTGTGTGTCTTGGCAGTAATTATATTTGCACGGGCGCGCCAGTGAAAAAGGACGCGTTAGCGGTAATTTTTATCATTGTTTTACGGCGCAGTCGAGCGGGAGGGAATCGTATACGTAATTATCCGCGGCCGATGAGATGGGAAAACAGAGATGGGCGTGTGTATGTGTGTAGATGTGTGGGTATAATTAATAAAGTTTTATCGGCGGGTGTGGAGTAATTGAAAGCCTCGTCGCGTGGTTGGACTTTTATTCCTATATAGTCTCGCGGCCAGGAAGTTGAAGTGAGCCGAGTCGTCATATGGGTGGAGGTTTAGACGATTCGCTATATAAAATTGTAGTCAACTGGGGTATATAGAATCATTGTTATTGCTATCCTCTAAAGAATAATATAAATGGAAAAAGAATATAGAAAATGTTTAAAACATAAAGTTTGTGTTATATTTGGTTAAACTGGAACAATTCAAGTGGTTGGAAAAAATTACTGTGACAGTCTGGTAAAAATTATGAGAATTTCGCTACAATTTTTACCGAGTGGTCACGATAATTTTTTTCCAACCATTTCAACTGTTACAACTTAACCAAACTCTCACGGTAGTTTTTACGCAAAATTCTTTCTGTACATCGTTCGAACGGTATTTTTCTATATTTCCGTTACTTCTAAGGGTTCCTTTTTTCTCTCTAGTTTTTACATAGCATAATACAAATATAGCTTCTACATTATTAAAGTGTTCAAATATTGTTTTAGTGGTGTTTCAATACTATTAAAATATAAGGTTTTTAATAAGGTTTCAAAGTTATTACGATACTCTTAAATATTAAAATTTATGAAAAAATATTTCTTTACAAACGTTTAATAAAACACTTTTTCTTATTATTCTTTAATCTTATAGTGAATTGAGAATGCTATATAGAATGAATTGATGTAATATAGAATTTAATTCTAGTGTCCATATTTAGTTAAGTTTTGACTTTCACTCTTTATGGACAGTTTAAGCTTGCCATCTCACTATAGATATATTTAATTAATCAAACATTACTATAGAGAAAACTTCAAATTTTATTGTTTACCATGTTCAAACAGAATACCAATCTTGTATCGTCATTCATAAAAGTATTCCAAATAAAATATAATGAAAATTAATAATTTGCACAAACTTTAGTGTTGACTTAACTGACAATGAATTTTAACTGATAAAACGAAATCATAACATTCTCGAATGTTAGAAATAAATTGCAAAGGCAAGTTATTAGTTATATGTTTAAAGTTCTGAATTAATACATACCAGTCTTACATTTCGATTTCACGTAAAAAATACTAATTTTATGATTTACACCATGTTTTATTAACAAATAAATTTTACATATCAGATTTTGCAAATTTTATTCACGTACGACTCTGTAACATTAATGAATTATTACAATAAACATACATATTACATTAATCCTTTTTCTGCCACAATATTCTTTACAGACCATAAATCGTAAAATATATATAAAAATATGTAATCTGATACGAAAAAATATTACTTTACAAACGATCGGTTTCAATGGATAAATTTATACGATCGTCTGAATTTCACGTCCCATTATTATGTTTAATTTCGCGTTTTCAAAATCTCCCAAAACTGAAAAACATCCTCCCACATCACCGCTACCCTTCAACCCTTACATCCGACCTTCACATAACCCTTACAAAAGCTCTCCACCTAAACTCTCTTATGGGAATATCACCGTATCCGATCGATTTCCACGCGGCACTTCAAAACTAATCGCTCGGCGATTTTAATGTCGGCCGCTTGCACGCACACGCGATCCCTAACTAGGATTGATGTTCGTATACGCGTGTATATATATATGTATACATATACGTATATATACACACACATAGCATCGCCTTAGGGCACACGTAGAATAAGTCACGACGCTTGGGCCGTTATAGAGGCGCGCGCTAGCGAGCGGGCGATGCGCTAACGGTCGGTATACGTTTTTTTTTTACGCGGAAATTGAATTTCCCGTCGTCGCGCTTTGCATATTACGTGAGATGCTCGCATGTGAGAGAGAGAGAGGAGAGGGAGTCTTCTTTGATTGAGGCATAAACGCGCGTGAGGTAAGATTTTTGGTCGCTGCTGTAGTATAACGTCGTAAAGAATTCTACGGAATCGACGCCGCTGGGGTCGGTACTGTTAGGAACAATGAATAACTGAGGAGTCGTATGTTATGGTATGGGGAAGGAGGAAAGGAATCGGAAGGATTTTTATGATCGCGTGGTTATGTTGAAGTGTATATGTCGGTAATTTTGTTGAGGGTTGTAACTGCCAGGTGGTCTCTGGCTTTGGGGAACTTGTTATGTATGAATGAAATGTAGTTGTCTGATTCTCTTATGGCGATAGAAACGCGAAATTAAACCTAAATATATCTACAGTTAATGATGTAAAACGACGTTGTGCGCTTATTTTGCTTTTATTTTTATAAGGTACAACCATCGTATATAATTGCTGTTTAAGCTGTAAATGGTGTTTACAACGTGATTACGTCGTGTAGACTTTTCAGTGACCCGTGACATTACAGCAAGTAGTGTTTATTTTTTGGGTTGCCATTACAAGAATGTTTACACGCTTATATATGTACTTGTTTTTTTTATGTATTTTTTATCGTTTAGTAGCATCCTCGTTACTGATTTAAATTCTAATTGCAAAATAATACAAAAAATTCGTTCCTACACAAAGAGAAATTTATTTGTAAACTTAACTTTTCTTTATAAGAAAATTTATTATTTTTATAGAGCGCTGAAAGGCTCGACGTGTAGGATGTGTACTGTTTGAAATAGTAATTTTAAGATTTTCATAGCAAATTTTACTTTTTAAATATTAATTTTTATTTTTTTTTGTAGAAAATTTTTATTGCTACAAAAATTTGCATACTTTTTCTGCTGTAAAAATAATAATAAATATTATTTCAAATAGTAAAATTATCTACAAAACTAAGAAAAATTTATATTTAAAAAGTAAAATTACTATTTAAAGTAAGAAAAATTCCACATCTTCAATGTGTCACAGCGCTATTATAAAATAAGTAAATTTTCTTATAATATATAGTACTCAATATCCTTTATAATCAAAGAAATATTCATGTTAATATCTTTTTTTAATTTCGAAATATAACCTATTTACAAAATATTATAACGTTTTCATCAATAACTTGTGACGAAATATAGCTATCGACTTCTTTTTTTTTAAATTATAGAGAATTGTATCCTGTGTACAGAGAATTTATAATATATAAACAATATTTGGTCTAAATATTTAAAAAATCGAAAATAAAAATTTTGAATATTGAAAAATGGCTATAAAAGAAAAAGAATATTAATTTTACAAAAAATAGAATATTAACCCGAAGAGTTTGAGCAAAATCTAAAAAAATGATCACTGACTCGGTTAAAACCGGTAGAGTAGATCATGAGATATCAGCGTTGGACATACATACATACACACATACATCCATACGGATATTTAATTTTAAATTTAATTTAAAACCAATCACTCCCGACAACCACCAACCAGCAAACACCTTTTCTTTCCTTTTTAAATACGGTTCACCGTGACATTTCCTTAAACCAACGACGCATAATTTTTTTTCAGTGTTACAACTCTGCGGTTTCGCAGACTCCTTTCGTCACGCCTCGTGCGATTTTTATCCTCCAACACCAAAATACCCAACACGGTAGCACACCTCGTTCACTCGCGCAGCTACCGAGTCACGCGCTAAAAAGCAAAACCACCAGGGCGCCACGTGCCGTCCTTTAATACGACCAACTATATATATATACACACTGCTCGAGAAATTACAAACTGTTTAGACAACGGTTGATCGCTCTCTCTCTCTCCTTCTCTCTATCCAGAATAGAATCTCTTTTCGTTCCGTTTCGCCGCATCCATTCCCATAGCATCAACGCTCGCTCGCGCGCGCGCGAAATTTTTTTTCGTCTCTCTCTATTTACAGTTACGCCCTTTCATCCGGACGAGGGGACATGCTGATTAACGAGCGTTTAATCGACTGCTTTTTCCCGTGACAAAGCGTGCGACGACGTAGCAGCAGTAACAGCGATGAAAACAACTGAAAAAAAAAGGAAGAAAACGAGCGCGACGCACAATACCGACCGTTAAATTCAAATCGGGACGCGTGCGCGATCTACATATCCTCTCGCGTAACTGGAGCACTGTACGCGTATACGCGCGTGTGTGTATGTGTGTTTTTTTTGTCTCTTTCGGTCTTGGTCTCTTTTCAGAGAGAGAGAGGAAAGGACAAAGGGACTCTCGATTCGGAGTAACGGTCGCCTGTTAATTAGGACTTTTTTCGTACGGCCGAAAAAGGACGTGCGTGTGTGTGTATATGTATGTATGTGTATGTGTGTGGATGCGAGAGGAGATTTTTTCAGAATGAGGAGTGCCGAACGGTTGGGTGTTGATGTTTGCTAGTATCTTTTTTTCGAGATGGGTTGTCTGAGGTGTGGAGCGATTGATTTTTTTATGGTGTTTTTGTACGGCTCTGTTGATTTTGTAAAAGTAATTTAATGATCTTTTAATGTAAGGTGTGGTGAAAAAAACTTTGGTATTTTAGAATAAATATGTTCTGGCTATGCATTTGTGATTAAAAAAATAGTATACTACTTTCATTTTTAATGATAAATTTAAAATTACTTTATATAAGTGTAGAGTAATTAATAAAAATGACTTTGATTGGCAACTTCCATTATTAGATATAAATAAGAGTGCACAAGAAATTTTTCATTCAGATATATCATTTAGAAAACTAAGAAAAAAGGGGATATATCAGATGATAAATTTTTTCTTTTTCTTTATATAGTCTTGACAGTTATATTAATAGTTCTAAATATTTTTTATTGATAAAACGGAATTAAAATAGTAAATGTTCCATTTACACTGTAAAACGTAACTCTCTTTCTTATCTTAAACTTTATTTACTACAACTATTTATATAAGAGAATTTTTACGTTTAGTATAAAGAAGCGCGCAGCGTAGAATAATCGAAATCTCTTCGTCTTTTCTGTTCGCCTTAACCCCTTTGGGTATGTATCTGAACTCGAAATTTCTATAATCTAAAAATATACGGCAAATTCAACTCCCCCCCCCCCCCCACTACACCACACTTTTCTACCTGACCGAATTTAAACTTTTCCACAATTGTATTTTTCCCTCGCAGTAACGAAACTGCGAAAGAACACTGCACGATCCGCTTCCTCTTCCGTATTATCCAAACCATCATCCCCGTCGTCGTCGTCGTCGCAAGAAAATCCGCGCCGTAACGGTTACTTCAAACGGTCCTAGCACACACACACACACACACACACACACACATACGCGTTTTACCCTCTTAGGCAAATGGCGAGAGAGCAAACGTTTCCGGATGGATTTTCGCCTGATGACTTTTATCTTTTCCGTCGCGAGGTGCCTTGGAAAACTGAGGCTTTTTCGTAGGAGAAGCGAAAAGTGTGTAGAGGGTTTCGCGAATGGGAGGTTAGGTGGGGCGGAAAAGTTTGATCCGAGTTTTTCACGGGACATTGTTTTGGGTTGGGTTGTGACGGTTTGCTAGTGGTAATTGTGTATAAGGAATCAGAATGAAGATGCGAAAAGAATGACTAAATATTCTGTTTAAAGAAGTAGAAATAGTTATTAAACTTTTTATGATAAAAAGAAAATAATTGCTATTTTTTCAAAAGCTACCGTTTCAAATTAACACTTTATTTTATGAAATCATACAAATATAAAAACAAATTTGTTAATTGTACCAACGCAATAAAGCTTCCTTGCAGAAATTCAATATTTATATCTAAATGTAATATTGTTTGTTTTTGCTGCATTTATACACATTTAGCACTCAACTTTTATTCAATATTCGCACAACATAATATTGTGTCATAGAGAGCCAGTCACTTTAGAAAATATAATCCCATGATACTATATAAAATGGATATGTTTCTATTCCGCAAACGATTTTATTTTCTTTTTATAAAAATAAAAGAAATACTTTCAATCGATAACAGCAGTTGTACAGCATTGCAATAATGGCAGTACAATATATTGTTGTAAAATTGAATAAAATTGAAACGAGAAAAAAATCGAATAAAAAATTTCATTTCGAGTAAAATGTAACGATATGGTACTAATATTTAATAAAAATTAAGCAGAACTACAGCAATTTACAAATATTTCAAAAAATCGATATTTTGCAATATTTATACATACTTCAATCTCCAACATCCAAGGTACATCGCGTGAGTTTTTCATGATAAAATTTTCATTACAACAGCTCTCTGACGACAGCAAGGAACCTTTCCTCGCATCTCACCGCTCTTTTTACTTTATATATACACAAGAACTCTACACTTTCCTCGTCGTACAAAAATCAAGCAGTAGCAGCAGCAACAACGTCGCGAAACAAAAACACTCAGCTGCTCGCTTGATTACGCACCGCGGCCCACTTGATTTTTAATATTTTACATTGTCGCTCGCTCGCTCGCTTGCTTGCGCTCGATTCTCATCTGGATTTTAATATTCATAAGAGCTGAGAGAGAAAGAGAGAGAGAGAGAGAGAGAGGAGAAGAGTTTCCCAGCAACCTGCGCGCTTTATTTTGATCAAGCAAATCGAGTAAACATTTTCCTTCTCCCTTGGCGGCTGGCATTGCCAAGTATGCTTTTTTTTGCGCGCGCGTGCGAATGGTCTTTTTACGTTCTCTTGGGTTGCCTGTGTGTATGGTAGTCGTAGAGGTTTGGGAATATTTGGAGTATAAGGGAAGAAGAAGAAGAAGAAGAAGATTTGATTTTTCGACGGTATTGTTTGGCTTGGAGATTTGAACGTAGTTGCTTCGTTATTGATGAGAAATTTTGGCATCCAGTTTGTGTGGAAATATTGAAATTGATGAATGAAATTTTTTTTAAAATTTAACACTGACAGTCAATTATTTGTCGTCGTGTAAAATACAGTAAATACATAATGCTATTAAACCGTTATTTTTATATATATGACGTATACGTTAAATAAAAATTGAAAGCTATAAAATGATTTAAATTTAATTGCTTTGCAAATCTGAGTTATTCTTACGTGTTAGTAACGTCAGAATAATATAAAACCCACTGTATATTTAAAAAAAAATTCATTTCTTACAGATAATTAACAAAAATGTAAAATGATGCGAATATAGGCTTTCAAATATTTTAAATAAAAAATCATCACATCTTTCTTTTTGTTTTACCACTTTTTACAAATGATACATATAATGATTTCGCGATTCCACGCATATGTGTACCCTTATTCTTGCGATAAACAAGCCCTAAAATAATTGCACAAGTAAACACACGGTGCCATAAGAAAAAAGAGCAAATTGATTCTTCAATCAAAACTCTTGCATGAACGACATGAGGGCACTTATTTTCCATACCACAACCAAAACAAAACCTACGCAGCTGTCATCCCATAAAACCCGACCGATAAGTGGTGCAGAAAACAACGAGGAGCGATCGAAAAAAGATTCTCCCCCTTAATACGTTTGATTAAGACTGAATAAACAGAGGAGAGGGAGACGCTTCTTGAACGTAAATATTAATTTCCAGAACTGACATAACGTTTCAACGGCGAACCGGTCTCTTGTACATTCTCCTCTCGTATATATGATATTTATATAAAAAGAGATCTAATAAACGGGGAATTTACGTCGCCGTCTCCCTTGCGCTACACCGTATATATATACGCGCTAAGGGATTATCACGTCTCCTCTCTCTCTCTTTCTGCTGCTGCTATATATACGCGCGCAAACAATTTTCAGCTGGGGGCGTCTCTCGCGGGGATATCTCTGTCTCTTGAGTCGCCACGCGGGGGCAAAGCGAGTGCGCGAGTGCAATGTTTCGCGCGGAATTTGCTTTTCAACGCGCGAGAAGGGAGATGCAACCGTGACGCGGTGAGCGATCAAAAGTCGACGGTGTGAGGGAGATGAGTGAAGAAGCGAATTTGCGAGTGATATACGTCGGAGGTATAGAAGGAAATTGGCTACGTGAAAAGGGTAGATTCGAAGTGGTGGGGAGGGTTCTATAAGGGAAATTTGAATTGATTTTTTTTTTAAATTTATACTGAATTTGACATTGTTTATATTTATTTTAGATTTTCTAAAATTATTAGAGCACCGGATGACAAACATAATTAGTAATTGAAAATGAATACAAATTTGTTGAAAAGTGTGGTTACGTATATAAAAACGATAAAATAAAAAATGGATAAGAGGTTTAATGGTCAGTGCAGTGAACTAATGTCGCGAGACTTGCTTCTCCTTATCATTATACAGACACGTCAGGGCTCGGATATGCAGTCGAGTTAAGCCTATGACAGTGTGTTATTCCGGCATTACCTTAAAAGAAACAAATATTTCTATATATACGCGGGTGTAAACCAAGTACTTCTTTTTTCATGCTAGCATCTGTACGCGTAAGTATGTGTGACTTATTAGCACATCTAACGCGCGGAATGGTTTGAAAAAGGGACAAATTAATGGTTATGTTTTGCTGTATAAGGGTCTCTTTAACCACGAAATAGATTGGTAATCCACACGATAAACTTGTATTAACGTGCAATGTATGTTAGGAATGCTATAATTAAAAAATGTAAAATTACATATACGGGGAGAGTAGAATTAGTGATCATTTTAGGCTTATACATTAATGGTGCAATAAAAGGTATATTAATGTTTGTATACTTTGAGAACTTCAAAATACGCGTATTAACGTGTTTTCTTACGATTATTACGCGCTTTTATGAAGTTACATTGTAAAGTATATTATGTATTTACCGAAGTTAGAAGTGTATTAAACGTACTTGATAACAGTACCGAAAACGTAATAATAATACTTTACGTTTATTTGAGTACTCGTAAAGCTGAATCATAAAGTGAAAAAATGAGGAATCTTTATAACTATGAAGTCGAAAATTTTATGATTAGCCGTAAAAACACTTTTTCCCACCGTCACTCGTTAAAACCTCGCAAGTGGGTTATAAGTAACAAATATTAGAAAGAAAAAAAAGTGATTTTTACCGTCACCTTTATGGAATTCTTAAAAGCAAGTTTATTGAAACTTAAGAGTAAATATATGGGCCAACGTTATTCAAACTGGTAACACACTTCAAAGGAGCGATAATCGTAGAAACAGATTTTTGTTTTAAGGAAATTCAATGTTTCATAACTAACAAAGTAAACGTAACATTATACATGAGAATATTATGTTACATAAGACTAATATCCCTCATTTACCATAGTAACATTGTTTCAACGAACTGATAATACTCCTCCAAGATTGTGATTTCAACATTACTTCAATATATCCAGTAACGTTATTACTGAAATACCGCGATAATACGTAGAATAATACTTTTTAACCGAATCGACTTCAGCATTGAAACTCATTAAATAATAAGTCAAAGGACGAACAAGTGCCAATCCATGCCTATTATACATCCAGACAATTCCATGCAATTCGCTTGAATTCTGACGGTAATCGAAACCAAATCCTCGCTAGCTCGGTTTATAGGATTTCCGAGACGGTCGATCTTCATTTCGCGCTTGGGGTATAAAAACGGATAGCTATAGCGAGAGTCAATGACGCGGCGCGCGGCCTCATTGTTCGACGATCGATCAATCGAACTATCGCGTTGCGTATATATACACACGCAGAGAAGAGGAAGGAATAAAAACGCGCTTTGTTTGCCCCGGAGTTTATGGAGAGTTTTTATGTGTTTTGCAAACCCGCGGAGAGTTGTATATTCTCGTAGGGAATGAGTTATTATTCTCTAAGTAGATGCATTAACTGGGTTTCTTTAAGTTTTTTTTTGTTCTGCGTAAAAGTTTGATGAAACGGTTCTTCTTTCCCATTGACTGACCATCTATAAGGTGTGCGTAACATTGTAACCACAGATATTACAATCAAAGTGTGACTGAATTATGGTGTAGAACTTAATTGTATTGCACTAAAAAGTTATTTGAATGTTAATTTGATTGGTTATATAATGAGCATTGGACAAAAGGATTGATGTATTACAATTTTATGAAAAGCTTAATAAATTCACGTGCTTCTAAATATAGCAACATTGGTCAGGAAAACTAAATCGCCTGTAAAACGCAACCCAAACATCATTGGAATACCTAAACATAAAAAATGAAAACTACAGCTAGAGAAGATTACGCCATAAAAGAACGAATTCCTCTATAAACAAGCGAAACGGGTGGCACTGTAATAAACGCTTTGTTTTTCCCCATCGCCGTAATTTCATTTTTTTTTTTTTATCGACAGTGAAAGATAAAAAGTTCTAAAATCGCCATTGAATTATTTATCGAGTCTCTCATCGCTGCTGAGAGCTGAGAGTTATTCAAATACCGCACGCGCAGATCGTAAAATAATCGCTGGGCTAATTGAGCCGCGGGGCAGATGATGCACACGCGCGCGCGCGCGTCTTTATTCACGACCGTTAGGCTTGCGCGACGTTCCGCTACGCGCATGCATTTTCGCGAAATGGAATATTTATGACCGGTAGAGAGAGAAAGAGAGAGAGAGAGAGTAGCTTTTTGCTGTGAAATTTATCAATAGCCGGTAATTGAAAATTGATTGCCATTCTCTTTTTAATTTTAATATTCGCGAGAGCCCGAGTGTGCAATGTGAAAATCGGTGCGCGCGACTGACGGGGCATTAAGTATTGATGGAAATCCTTCTCACTGCTCTCTACCATACTTGCGGGCAATTTTTCAGATAAATCTCGTTTTATAATCTTCGCAGGAGAGCCGATATAACCGCCATTTTCTAGGGGATTATATGTACGCGAAGGCATAAAAGCTTTTCGTGAATGCAAAAGAGATTTCGCTCGCTCGTCAATTTTCTGATACTCTGGCATTGATGCAAATATACGTATTTATCCGTTTAATGTATACATATATGCCCAGTGTATAGGTCCAGAGTAAACGTTACCCATAGCCGACATCTGCTATTAGTTGAGTTTTAATATCTAATTTTTCCTGTTTCTCTTTTCTGTTGCAGGTGAGTTATGAAGCGGATGATTTCGCTGTCTGTGTATGTCTTTTCCGCTACGTAAGTACGCTTGATTTATTTCAATGTATAAATATATTGCGTAATACCACGTTCTCTAGCGTTGTTTTAAAAATCGAGCGAGAAGGAAACGTCGCATACAAGAGATTATATATAGCATTCATTGGATTCGCGAATAAATTTCACATATCGATAACTCTCTCAACGCGCGCGCGACTATTTAAATTTCAGATGCTCTCGTAACGTTCGATTTAACCGACACTAAATCACTCAGCGACGTGTTCGATTAATTTCACGTTCATACACATGCGACAATTGCCATACGTCTTTTCACGCGAATTTTCGCGCTACTGAGAGACGATATAACACCACATCACAGCTTTAAAAATTAAACCCATACATAATGAGATCACGCTTACCGCCAGGTGGCGCGTGGCCGATCCGCGTAACACACCATTCATCCGGCCGACCCTCGCTACCCCACTGTTCCATTAGCCTATCTCAGCCGTTTATCTAAACTCCCGAGCGGAGGGAGCGAAAAGAGCCGCGAACACACGCGCATCGACAATAGCTTCCGTCGCGGGAAATCATCGCGCGTTACTTTATCCAATGGGGTGCTCTCTCTCTCTCGTTCGAGCGTGCGAATAAAGCGCGGGAGATGATATCGCGCCGGAAACTCGTTCGCGCGCTTCGAGAGCTTGACGAATCTGCGAGGTTACGAATGAGAGAGGGGGGGGGGTTACGATGAGAGCGAGAGCGTTGATGGCTCTACGCGCGCACGCGGCTCTGATTGATTTGTTCCCGGTTAAGTATAAATGGACTGTAATTAGTTAGAGCCGTGTCGAAGGGGAAGTAGCGTGCGTAAATCGATAGCGTTGTTGTGGGGGTTATATATAGGGTTCCACTAGAAGTAGCGTGAGAAGTTCTTTAGTTTAATTTTGTTTTGTTATTTTAAATTCTTAGCTTAACATGTCTCATGTTTGCAAAATTTATTCTTACGATTGGTTTACATGTAATTATGACAAATTATGTGTACAACAAAATTTTAGCATATTTAAACTTAAAAATTAAATATTTTCATATTGGTACTTTAAACATTAATATTGTAAAGATTAAATAATTCTCGTATGAACACTAGCTATGATAAAAATTTTAGATGCACTTTACGAAGTAAATTAGCCACCTAATCATTAGTCACCTTTATTAACGTTACATTAAAATACCTTATTCTATAGGATCTAAACCCCATCGCGTACATCATTTTATTGAGTTACAGCATAATTTAATAATAATTTTTAACGTTTTTTCGCGTAATTAAGAAAAATCTTTTTTTTGGCCATCAAAGAAGGAAATTACGTACAGTTACTTAATGGTGCCAAGCCAACGACAATCCATCATTTTCGATCAAACTCCCTTGACTGGCGCGAAGTGCGTCGGGAAAAAGTTGAAATTACCACTGACCACCGGTGCGCACGCGCGCTTCCTTAGTCTGCACCGCGAGAGAGGCGAGGAATTCAATTAACGCCTCGATCAAACGGCCAGCCGCATGTTTTACCAGGGGATATATATTGCTTGTAAGGTCCGGGCAAACAAATCAAATATAAGTACAGCGCGGACAAGAAGTTCCGATGGTTTGAGTTAAAAAAAAAGGAAAAAAAGAGTATAGACGTTGGTTTTTACTAGGTTGTTGATTTTAGAATTGATAAAAAGTGTGTTTTGGGTTGTGTAAATTCTATCTCCATTGGCAACACAAAATAAAAACTATATATTTGTATAAAATAAGGTTAGAACAAGGTTGAAACAATAAAATTTAAAACAATACTACAATAATGTCATTTCAATATATATTTTAATTAACGCTATTTTATGTAACATGCAGAATTCCGTTTGGCTTGAGTTAAACCTATCAAAACGTACAAGTTACATTAAAAATTTCGAATCACACAATTTACACGTACAATTTATTTATCTCGCATACAAAATCGTGCCGTTATTCGTAAACAGTTGCAACAAAAACACGAACAAGGAAACTTGGAAATACTATTTTCTACGCCTTTACCTGTCATTTCCCAACAAGCATTTAAAGTCCCAAAGTTTACAAATATCTCAACTTTCCCATCTGCACGCGAACATCCCATATATATGCGTACACACACACACACACACACACCTACGTATACTACCTGCAAATACTCGCAGGAGCGGTGCGCGTGTTACCGTCACATCGCTATAGAACATATATAGACGAAAGCAATCTCCGCCTCAGCTCGCACGGAGGTTATCTTCGATTCGTCGTCCTATACGCGCCGAGGCGATCGTAGCTCTTTCTTCTCCGACTCTTTTCTCTCTTTCTCCCCTCCAACGTTTTTTTTTGTTTCCTTCTCTGCGCGCGAGCAGAAAAGTTTTATTCCACGCTGAGAAGTTCCGATGGTTTTTCCAACTTTCAACGTGTAGGGGTAGGAGGAGAGAAGAGAGAGAGAGAGAGAGAGAGAGAGAGAGCGGAAAAAACGACTCGTCGGCAGCCAGTCGCAGAAACACAAACAGAGAAACTTTGACCTGAAAAAGTGTTGCGTCGGATGAAGCGGCAGCAACGACGGCGTATATATATGTGTGTCTGCATTTGGAGCAAAAAATTTTTTCCCATTATAATGGGAGTATAGCGGTTCGGGCACGCGGAAAAGTAGTGGGTGTATGTGTGTGTGTGTGTGTGTGTGTGTTTTTTGCCTTGTTTTAATTAAAACTAGCCGTCAGCTCGTTTCGTCGAGGTTCGGTGGAATTTCGTCGGGAAACGGACCGAGTAAGTATTTTGAGGGGAGGGACTAACGCGCGCTTGTGCAGTTGTGTTTTGGGAAGGGATTTTCTCGTTTTGTTAAAGCTAGGGAAATTATGTCTAATTGAGTTATTTGGAAGGGAATTCAGTGGAGTTGGTAAAAGGTCTTTTTTCTTAATAAAGAAAATCTGGTTATTATGTATGATGAATTTGAAATGCGTAAAATATAAAAGTTGGTGGAAGATTCATAATAAAAATAAGTACTGACATGTAAATATGAGTAAAATTCCAGCGAATTTCGAATTACGCTCCAAACTGAATAATCGTGCAAAATGTGAGGAAAAACAAAAGGAAGCATTACCAGGACTGAGACAATTAATTTTCCATTCCCGGACCCCCATAGACCCGTAATTAAATTAAATAAATTCAAAAAACAACCAAACAAAATAATAAAAATCAAGTAGTTTATGCACACATAAGCCGCATTTTCTCAACTAGCCAAACAAAAAGATAAATCAAGCAAAGCCGCAACGTAGGACACATTTAATTACGCTTTCCCTGCTTATACACACACACACACACACACATACGCATCTCGTAAATTCATTTCCGTCGCGCGTCTGCAACGCGCTCGCACTTCGCGCTACACTCGGCGGGGAAAAAAATGAAATTGGATATAGGCGAGCAAAGAGGGGGGGAGGAGAAAGAGAGCGAGAGAGAAAATAAAGGAGAACGCGAATTGAGAAAGGAAGCCGGTAGAGGACGAGAGTCTCGTTGCAATATCCGCGCTCGCATGACAATCTACATTCTTGTTTCGTTCCTCTCTTTTTTCCTCTCTCTCTCTCTCACTCTCCTCTTCCTTTTTGTTTACACGGTGACGCCGGTGTGCGCGAGCGCAGTGTGCAGAGCGAGCGAGGCTTTGAGACTCTACAGCTACGTAACTAAGTCCCTCGCCTCTTTTTAACGCTGAAACCGATAGTCTTGCGCCGCTGGAATTTTATTAAAGGGAGACTCACGCTGGCTCGCTTCTTATTTGCATATTTTTCCAAGAATTCATTGTCGTGTGCTTTAATTTAGGGGAAAAAAGTTTTTTAATTCATCTAGCGTGTCCCGCGATGAAATTTGTTTGCTAAAAGTTTAATTATTTATTTAGTAATACGAACTTAAATGTTGTAGTTGTAATGTTTTAAACAATGAGTTTCGATATCTTCTATATGACGATGGGATTTTCATTTTTCAAGGATAGACAGTAAAAGCTCGATTATTTGATATATTCTCGATTTCCTCGATTAATATTGTATCTCTGGTTACATTACGGATATTTTTTTAATTGGACACTATGAAAACTAAACCTGAAATGAATATAAGTATCAAATACGATACTTGTTGGGTGCAGTGTAATGTAATTCATAAAACTAAATAAAACATTTTTTTTTAATTATGCATGTATGGATGTACCGCGATAAGTTATACTAAAAAAAAGAGTCATCATACGAATGTTTTCAATATAGTGTTTTAGCACTATCACGTCCGCACGATCATAAAAATATTTTGAGTCGAACAATGATCAATAAGCGAAGCGTATTTGCATACTTAGCAGTATCACATCTCTCGTACCTCCTCTCGAACATAGCACACAACAATTTTTTTCCTCCGTTCGCGTCGTCCCATTTCTCTCCCCCTCTTACCAATGACAAACCCACATTATCACCGATACAAGCCTACGATAAACAAACAGCCGTTACGGTCTAATTAAAAAAAAAAAGAAGGAGAAAGAAAGAGACGAGCACGCATGCGCTTATATACATACACAGCATTTTTTGACGATTCAATAACCATCGCCGCAGGGCGCGACACTCCGTCATCCGGCCGCCTCGCACCCATTCATCAAACCGCGGAATCATTCAATCGCTTCGTAGCCGTTCGGCCCCTCGGATATACAGCGATATCTCTCCGTTGCTCGCTTGGTATATATATAGATGGTAAAAAAAGAGAAAGAGAAGAATGGATGTATACACATAGAGAGGTGCTATCGCGACGTTGGGATCCAGTTTGGAAAATTAATTTTAGGTTCAAGGCGTGATTTGTCGAAGGAGGAGTATGTGTGTGGTTAAGAGAAGATGACGCGGCGAGGTTTTTTCTATTTTTTTTTTAATTGGGGACGCGAGAGGCGTGTGATTTCGAATTGAAAAAAAAAGCTGTGAAGAAGTAGATTAGATGGTTAAGGCTGTAAGTTGAGATGGATTTAGTATATAGTATAAGTGGTGTATAGGTTGTCATAGTTTTTAAAGAGGAATGCAATTTATTACAATACTATACAGCGATTTTGAAAACAAAAGTTGTGCTAATTGATTGTAGGTTTAAATTGTACGAATTTTTTAGAAATTTTGAGTTTTAATGAGCAATGTTAAGTAGAAAGTATTTTTGTATAAATGTATAAATATCGTACTGTATTTTCAATTCACATCAAATTTTTTAATGTACAAGCAATATCTAAAAAAAAGTTGGTAAATAAAAAAATTAATCGGCTATATAAAAAACAAATATTTATGTTTGCATTGACAAAGATGAACATCTTACTAAATTGCAAATATAATTTATTGTAATAGTTATATATAAACAACATATTCTAGTAAAATCTCTTCCGCAAAAGTATAACTGTACTTCAAAAATTTCCTGGATCTAATTACACTGTACTGTATATATAAAGTCATTAAATCAAAACTCAAACAATCATTCATACACACATACACCTTTAAAAAAAACCCCTACTCGTGCAACCCTAACTTCCCTAAACTACACACTAGAACTCGAACGGAAACGGCGTTACACCGTTACCCACAGCAGCAGCAGCGGCGGCGTCGGCAACATCGCTAATACGGATCCCCACACGCGCGACTCGCATATTATATACCCCATATATATATACACCCGTCGTGCAAAAAAGGGGCGACAGCCTCTATACGCTTACAAAGCTGCAGCAGGCAGCAGGCAGCAGTGAGGCTCGAGTTTATACGAGCTGTAATAACATCCAGCCGACGAAAGGCGCCTCGCTCACGAGGAGTAATTACTCCTCACACTGCGGCACACATAGACCTATGCTGCTGCTGCTGCTGCTCGCCGGGTTTCCGGTACTTTCGACGTACGTACGTACACATACATACGACCTTTGTCCTAGTAATGCCCCCGCGGAAACTGAATATATCGCGCGGAGAGAGAGAGAGAGAGAGAGAGAGAGAGAGAGAGGTAACGTCTCGCGAGACCGAACACTATAGAGGAGGGGGGAGAGGGAGAGATATGCACGCGCATTTCGCACGGCTCGCCGCACGCGGGTGAAGAGTGCGAGGCATCACACAAGCTACGGCGAAGTGAGACAGGTTGTCTGATGTCTGGCAGCCGTCTGTCTCCCAAGTGCAGCGAGAAAGAGAGAGAGAGAGCCGTAATAGCTGATGCGATAGATGCTATATGGTGTGTAATGCGCGTTATAACCGTGCGGGAGAGACAGCTTTCTTATACGCGTATATACGGTGATGTAATGCGCATGTGCGTGGGGTGACAACGGTGGTGTACGAGGGGTCGATGTGAAACGTAGATTGTATGTATTGGGGGAGGATTTTTTGTGCGCTTTATTTAGATGAAATTCTTATATAAGTGTGAATATAAATGCATCATTATAAAAGTTTTGCTAATACTACACCGATAAATGAAAATCTTTACTGTTAACGAACTAATTTCGTATATGGACGTATAAATATTTATTTACAGTTAAAGAAATTCAGTAACATTAAAGTCACGAAGCGTTTGAATAAACGCATAAACTTAACTGTTAACAAATTTTTCTAACTGTAAATGAACATTTTATTTATTAATATCAAAACGAATTTACTATTCGTTAATAGTAAAGATTTTCTTTTCTCCGTGAATGATCCTATTATAAAAGGAGTAAGCGATTGGCATCGAATCGGAACTCAAAGCCAACTTCAGAGCGCTATTCGAATGCAAATAAAAATCCGTATATCCACCAAAAAAACCATCCAGTCTTCAAGACCTCATTAACCCACAACCCTAGAACAGCTCCTATACCTAACGATCGCTAAAATTAATTCCACAATAACCTTTACAATTCCTCCCTCTTCTATATATATATATATATATATACCATCGTGAAGTTGCGCATATAACGTTATCCACGCACGCGGCGAGAGTCGCCCGTAATAACCGCGTTTGCGCGCATGCTGCGTGTCTCGCACCGCAAACGCCTCATTAATTACCCGGCAAGCAAGAGCCAGCCCAGCCAGCCGGTCGCCATCGTCCCAGTTGCGCATCCCACATTCCTTTTTCCCGTACGACGACGACGACGACGATGAAGGCGATTAATTAAAGGAGAGAACAATCGTCGTCTACGTCGCACCGTGTCATCGAATAATTGGAGCGACGAACGCGATCGTTCCTGCGGACGACTGTCCGTATTCGGAGGATGCAGCAGCAGCGTCGTTAGAGAACCCAGTTGTAGAAGTAGTAGTAGTAGTAGTAGTTCATGCGCTCCACGTGTACATACACGAGTATTACGATCGTTTCCTTCGCGCGCTTCAACTACGTGAGCATGCGTGTGGCGAGGTTCCTTAGTTCAGTGTGAATAGAGTAGTAGTGAGAGCGTTGATGATCGATTCGATGAGTGGGTTCAGGTTAGTATTTTTATGCAGAAAATTTTTTTGTAAATGTAATTTAGGTAGTACTTTAACAGTATTGTTACAATACTATTACAATGTTAGTCAAGTATTAAAGCGTTGTTATTATAGTACGGTTACAATATATTATTGATATTTGTATGAAATTTTTTTTCAGGGACAAAGTAATATCAAATGTAATATTTCAAAAGTATTTCTATAACATTTTATTTAATATAATAAATGAATAATGAAATATATAAATGCTTTACTCTTCTTCTCATGTGTTTAACAAAAAAAAGGGGTAAGTGCGTTACAATGTCTCAAGCACTTCTCTCGTGAGCCTGCAAAACTAACCCTACGAAAGGATTTTAAAATTAAAAAAAAAAGGAAAGGAAAAAAGTAAAGAGGAGAAGTGGAGAGGCCGGGAGTAAAAAGAGTGAAAGAGCAAAAGATGAGTGTCATCTCAAGAGCCTCTTTTTAATTCTATTAATTTGGAAGCTTTTAAGCGTCTACTTGATATACCGCGGACGAAAGACAGAGGAGAGAGAGAGAGTGAAAGAGAGAGAGGGAGAGAGAGAGAGCAAGAGCAAGCGAGAGTCGAGGCGCGGGCAAGTTTTCCTCTCAAAAAGTTTCGGAAGTACGTCGGGTTTATGTCAGTCTTATGACGAACTAAAGTTTATTTAATAAGCTTAGTTCTTATCTGTTCGGCGGATTTTACGTCATGCTCCGCGCGAGAGCGACTTTGCTTTCTTCTCCCCCTCCCTCGCTCCTCCCGCCTCGGTTCCTCTCTTTCTCTTCGTCTTTTTTTCATTAAGACGAACATGACGTGTAGTTATCTAGATGTAAAAAGAGCGCGCGCTGTAATAAAAGTACCGAGCAAACGGCGATTTGCATGTACTTTATATTCATTCTTTTATGAGCGAGATATATTTTAGTATTTTTCGTATTAAGGTGACATTTTAACAGAATTAATAATTTTATGCGTGATGTAATTTGAATATTTTAATTAATCGACCGTTAAAACATGTTATTTACGACCGTTATTAAATCTGCAAAGTAGTATCAAAATATATAAATAATATATATGCTGTCTACATTGTTTGTTTTATAGCGCTACTTTATAGTATTGTATAATTGCAATATAATCCTCATCTTGATTATACCGTTGTAGATTTCGCGAGATGTTGTACAACTTTGCTGTAATACTGTGATAATATCACTGCAATTTGTAAATATCTTAATAAATTCAGTATAAAAATATCTTAGATTGAAAATGCAATTTCCATCCATTTGTATATATACGCATCTAATAAACTTATATCGTACACGTATCAGATAAAGATACATCTAGAAATATGAAAGTACCTCCTCACATATTACTAAAACATATACTTGATTATATTTATAGTTAGTCGATTCGCATGAAGCACGTTTTCAAAATTCTCATGAAAGATTAATCATCACTAATGATATTTTTATTCTTTTACAAGTATTTGTTCAATTTCAATATTCTAAAATTCTTCAGATTAACTTTTTTATCCTTTTATTTTTACGCAAACCAATTATACAAGCAGCCGTATAAAATTTCTAAAAAAAATTCTCTCATTCTCACCTTCTCCTCCACCTACATTGACACTTAAGCAGCCACCCACCTACCGACCAAAAAAAAAATGTCTCCGACGGGTCATCGCCTCACCTCGCGGCAGCCTCGACTCGAGCACGTATACGTATTATATGCACGGCCGCTTGGGCTAACTAGAAGAAGAAAAATCCTCTAGTGGAAGATGTATGTAGGCAGTCTCGTTAGCGGGGCAGCGACCTTTCGTTAGGCAGGGTTGGCTTGGATTTTTCGGCTGGTTTTAACTGTATTTAGGGGTCTGTAAATTGAGAAAAAAGGCGGTTAATGTAAGTTTTTGTAGAATAAGTTAAGTATAAGAAAAAAGATTTTTATTTTTACATCGCTTTGGAAACTAATTTTCTCGTAGCTGTTTCAACATATTATTTAAATTGTAAAAAAACTGAAGATTGTTCCTATTCTTCCAAGAACTTTTTACTTACTTGAAAAGAAGTTAATTTAACTGAAAGAGTTTCAGCTTCTTTATATTTTTTTCGTTTTATAATAATTCATTCTTTTCTGGAAAATAGTTTCAAGCTGGATAGGGCTTTAATGCTAGTTAACGATAAATTTGCGATAAACATTGATACTTTTATAACTATAATATTAAGTTATATTTATAGTTGTTAAAATTTGTACCTCTCTACATGTGTAATCATACTTAACTCATAATTACATTGGTGTAGATAAATATAAACTTTGATTTACCTATCTTGAGATCATACTTAAAATAGATATAATGATAATGTTAAGAGAAAGACATATTTAGTAACACGTGTTGAAGTATATTATTCAATAATTAATTAGGTCATTCAATACAAAACGATTAGATTTCCTTATTCTCCGGGCTTCCCCTATAATTAAGTGTAACATATTTAGATTATCTTTATCAGGATGAATCATACATCTTTAACGGACCGATAACTTTCACAAATTTGTGAAGTACCGAATGAAATTACTTGGTTGCTTTAAAGAGATCGTTTTAAGTTTCATTTATATTTAATAGTGAACATCAAAGTATTTATACAATCGAAATTAGAGATTGCAAAATCAGAACAAAATTTAGCACTATATTGTACGAATGGAAAGCATTAGATTTAGCATCGTGTGTCTGGATATTTTAAAATTTTTAATCAAATTACTTTTTCGTTGTTCTCCCAGCGAATGAAGAAGAAAGTTATTTCTAAAATTTATCTCCTATATTTTTTTTATATTATTTGCAACATAATAAATGTTACGTAAAATAGTGCTTTTTGAAAATTTCATTGCTTATCAGTTTTGATTCTTTTAAATTATCTTTGAGTTCTTCATCGTTCTACTTTTTAATTCTTTTTTAAATTATTAGTTCTTATATCAAATCTAATGGATTTCTTTTCAAAATATGTTGGTTAATCAGGTTAGTAAAAATAAGACATTTTTTCTCGTTTAATAATTAAATATATATTTTTGTATTAAAATATATGAGAACAACAGAGTGGATGAAAGATCGAATGACTAATCATGATATTCACATCGCTTAGAAATAACAAAATTTACAAGGTATAATACAGGAACGATGAAGTATTTTTGTAATCAAGCTTCTTAGGCAGGAATAGCACACTCGCCTTCGTGCTCCTTGAAGTACTCCTTCTGCAAAACGCAAAAGAAAAATAATGTTTCAGTGCTTGTTCATGAATGAAAACTCTATACTTATTAAGTTAAAAATGAAGTGAGATAAAAAAGGTATACGTACAGCGCACTTAAGGAACCTCTTGGGGTTGTACCACTTCTTCTTGCAGTTGTTGAGGACTTCCTTCAGGCAGTTTTCGGCAGCCCAGGAGAACTTCTCTTTCAGAAATTCCATGATGGCGTCAATGATCTGAAATTCATAGGGGTATATTGAAATGATACGATTACAATAATAGTAAAGTAAAACAAAGAATCAATATAAAAATTTAGCAGTAATTTAAAATTTAATTAAATGTTAAAAAGATGAAGTATTAGGCAAAATACTTCCAATTATGTTTTGAATTTAACTGTAAGAATCTAGTTTCATTTATATAAAAAAAGAGCATGCATTGGACTAAAAATAATTTCATAAAAATGTTACGAGAACTCAACATGAAATTTGAAATCTTTTTGTAAAAAATAATAATGAAGTATTGCAATTCAAAAATAATCTAAGTAGTCCCAAATATTAAACTCCTAATAACTTGCAATTTATGGCCAATAAAAAAAAATCAACTTACCGCGTTGCGCTCTTCGACATCACCAGATTCTTCTACATCGTTGACCTTCTCGAGGAGTTCGTTCTGAATTTTGAGCTCCTCCACCGACCTGGCGCTGACGGCGACAAAGAGCACCAAGGCGCAAAGAGCGAAGAGAACTCGGTAGGATGCCATTGTTTCTAATGGTTGAATTGGTATGATAACTTTACCGGCGCTAAATATCGTATTTATAGTTGCGACGAGAAACGTTATCAGATGACGATCAGTGATTTGTTTTTGATACAGATAAAGTACTGAAGTAGTGGGACGCGAAAGAGCATAAAGCCGGGGAAGTACTCGGAGAGGTGAGGTTTACATTATATAGACGAATAAAGTATTCATGAACGGTTAGGTTAGGTGGTGATTGGTCAAGAAGATCTTGTAAATATTTTTGAAACATAAAATAATAAATATAGATTTGATTAACATACTTTAAAAGTCTTATAATAATTTTATTTAATCTGGTTCATTAGTTATTTCAATAGAATTTTCTGTTTCGTTTATGAAATTTATGTAAATTCAAAATTATGTAACCCGACGTCTTCGTGATATAAATGTATACATTTTAGCTTATATGTATGCAACATTTTATGCTTTCAAAAATTATTAACGTGTTGTCCTTTTAATTTTTGCGATTAATTTCAGAATTTTCTTATAAATAATTACAATTGAATACGTAGTCTTTTGATACTGTTTTTGTATGAACTAATTCAAATTGAAAAATATTTGATTTTAAAATTCAACGCAGAATTATTTTTCTCTGTTTTTCACTTTGAATTTGGTTTTAAATCTGAAATTTTTATATAATGCAAACTACTCTTTCGCTGTTTGACTTTTTATTTGCAAAATTCTATTGTAAATAGAAGAACGGGCTCGATTAATAAGTTACTTATTAGGTATGGGGGGGGGGGGGGATTTTTTGAGTGGGAATATGAAAATCGCTTTTCGCAAAAAATTTGTCACAAACTTATTAATTGTTCTAATAATTTTATCTCGAGATCTAATACTTTGTTTAAATTTGTATTTTTTCGTGCCGCAACTTTTATTTTTATAATCATCTATCGAAACTTATTAGTTCTAGACTTATACGTGGGTAATTAAAGTATAAGACATAATGACTTGAAATAAAGTTATTCAATGGATACCTCCGTATATACAGTAGCTCCCTCAATAATTTATATATGTACAACGATAACTGCAAACAAGTATATTTACTATGTGCAGAATTATTCTTTTTTTTTTATATTATAACATTTGGTAATTTTAAAAAAAAATAGATCATACAATATTACGTAAATATTGTAAAAATATAAAAGAATTTTTGATTGAATTTTTTTATTTATTTATTTGAATTGCCTCATCAAAATTGATTATCGATCTTTTAGATATTATCACAATTATTGAATGCCTGTGATTATTTAAAAAACAATAAATAGTGAAAATAATAACGAAATAATACGTAAATATATACCATTTTATACAAACTAGAGTAGTATATAAATATACAATATAGAAAAACCAAACCGGTGATTTTATTAAAAGATAGCTAAATAAATATGATTACTTACAATTAGTATCTGATTAGATTCTTCCAATATTTTAAATCAGCTGATGTCTTTGCTACATCATTATTATTATTCTGCGGGGATTCATAATTTTATAAGGAAAAGATGAAGTAGCTAGATTGATATTAAAACATTGACGTTATTATTAAGGATAAGAGAACAACAAAATCTGATTAAGTAGAAAGTACTTGAGACATTTAATATAGACAAATATTTATAGAATAATTAAATGAAATAGGTAAATGGTATTATGTAAAATCATAAAATTTGTATCTAATTTTTGTAAATCCCTTTTTGGCTACTCTGTAGTGTAGCTAATTTTGAACAAATGCTGTTAATTTAATTTTTTTTAAAATTTGTATTGCCTTTAAAAAAATCTTCAAGTTTAAAGTCATACAAAATATGGTCAAGACCAATCTTTTATTAAAGAATATTTGAAAAAAAGACACTGATGAAAATTATGTGTTTTGAGTAGTTCAACAAATGATTAGACAAATTGTGTGTAAGGTAAGAACACAATGTTTGTTATGTTTACATTAACCCTGGTGGAAATCCAAAACATTTTTGACCCAATAACTGACTATTTATTTTAGACTTGGCCATAAAATAGGTACTTTTCTTGTCTAGTTATTAGCTCCCGGTGAAACGCTTTTTTCCACATTATTCGTACATTAAATAGGTAAAAAAATGGAATGGCTTTTTTGATGATCGGCACAAGTTTGTTCGTGGCCATTTTAAAGGTATTAAAGTTGACCAT
>JAWWEQ010023789.1:0-27361 GCA_035583055.1 Torymus tubicola | reverse complement strand
AGAAGTGAAAAAAATCTGAAAAAATTCAGGGTAACATATGGGATGGTTACGAAGCGATTTAGGTGATTTTAAAAGAAGAAAAAATTTTGACCTCTCGATTCACCTGAGAACTGCCCATATATATATATATATATATATATATATATTTCTAATTATTTTTCATATTTTTAAATACATGTTAAAGTCTATCTGTCAATCGCATAGTTTTCTTTAGCGACCCACGTCACAACCACCTCCTTGGATCATCCTTGCTGAAACTCATACAGATGGTGCATGATTAATAATTTTACATTCGTAACACTTATATTTGTAATAGTCTTTTCAGCATAACCCTACTACCCAGATCGGCCTGACTAGTAGCCCGTTACAATACAGACAACAGCACTCCTATGTCCTTTTTTATATAAAGGCTCGAAACGCTCATTGACGTTTTCCTTGTTTAAATTTAATTTTTTTAAAAGATTGATTTTACTCCATTTCGAGCTTTTATATAAAAAAGGACATAGGAGTACTGTTGTCTGTATGTACGTTAAAGTCATTTTTAATCACTTATAATAAAGCAAACATTAGCATCATTTTGACATAGTCTTAGTTTAATTTAATTACTAATTAGAATTAAATCACCTAAGTATATAAAAGTTATATAAAAGTATTCTCTTTGAATTTTAATGCGTTATTTTTAGTTGCATCGGCTCACGAAACTTATATTTCTCTACCTTAAACCCTACTCATCACTAATCTCCATCTCTTAGCACGACATCTTCATTTCTTTTTCACCCCCTTTTTCTCTTCATCTTCAGTTCCTGAGCTCATCTGGGTGGATGCTCAGACGATGGACAAGACGTGTGGTAGCTGCAACAAAACCATCAAAACGAAGTACATCATGTGCGACCACTGCGTGAAAAGTTATCATCCCGTTTGCACTTGATTCAAAACAGTTCGTAATAGGCAGAACAATATCATCAATGCATGTTGCAGCTGTATATCTCTGGCAAACACTAATAGCCAAAAGAAAGACAACCTTCTATCAGCAATACATCTACAACATTTCCTTCTGCTTCACTACACTTGACAGGCGCTTTACTGAAATGCAAGTATCTTTCGACACACGTTTTACGCGATTTACGGAAGTGAAAATGTCTCTTATCACACGGCTTGAGGAAGTTTCTAACCGCATGACCACCTTGCAAAAAATATCACGTCTAGATGACTTGGCAATTCTCGCGACTCGCCTTTCGGCTGCTAAAGAGGCTATCACTCAAGTGCAGTCTGAACAAGCCGACTTCTGTCGCCAGTACGATGAGCTCTGGACAGCTAATTCTACCGCAGATTTTAATAGATCTACTATCAGACAGATGGAAAACTTGAACACGACTTTGAGAACCGCAGTGCTATATACGTCTATATACCGTTTTATATTTTACCTGTACTTTACTTTCCATCAATATATCTACTCGTATATATATCTTTATAAATAAATAAACATCAAACAAACTAACAAACAAACAAAAAAACAAACAAACAAACAAACAAACAAACAAACAAACAAACAAACAAACAAACAAACATAAGCTACATCAAGAACCAATTTTTTACAACCAATTTTACGGTTAAAGAAAAAAGTTAATATTATAAAATGTTAATTTACAAATCTTTATAAAAATAACTTTTAATTAATTTTTTAACAAAAAATACTACGAAAAAGGCATTTCGATAAGATATTAAACTGAGAAAATACGTTCACTGATTTAATGTTTATATATTTTATATATAGATACATAATCTAAACACACACAAGAATTTTAAAAAAGATTCGTGAACTTAAATCCCACGCTCAGTTGGTAAACATGCACTGTGATCGCTGCCTCGCAGCGTCAACTGTCAGTTGGGGTGAGTTTCATTGACATACACATTCAGCCAAGTTGTACCTTGTGTTCGCCCAAAACTTCAACCAACTGGATATATATTAGATAAGTATAAATTAACTGAATCAATATTAAATTTCTATAAAGCATAGATATTTTGTGTAAATGTTCTTTTTCAGATTTGCAGTAATTATTGTTAGATTCAGATAGCTACTGGAAGAGGGTACAAGAAGAAGTTATTCAGAAGGACTAATTATCATGAAATATGATAAAATCATCTGGAAGATTAAGAGCTGTATAAGCTGTGTGTACCTCTAGTTGCGATAATTCTTATGCTAGTAAGTTGCATATTTATAAATTATTTCTTTACTAACTAAATACTTATTAATTTCTTTTCACAATCAAGCATTTTTTATAATCAGCATTTAATTTCTCTTGAAGTAATTAAGATTTTCTTCGGATATCCAATATATTAAAGATTTTTTATTCTTTTTTATATGATTTTCTTTCATATTATTAGAGTAAATTTTGAATTACTATTTTCCTCTTTGTGTATGTTTCTTGTGATTTTTGGAATATTTTAATCGCAGCAGCTTATTTTATTGTATGAAGTGATTTAAAATAATTATTTTTTACAGGAATTTGTACCTGCTTAACCAGTCTTTTTCAAGTTACATTGATGTATTTAAGATGTTTAACTTGTTAAGACTGTCTGTACTGTTTGACAGCTT
The DNA here is from genome assembly GCA_035583055.1 of Torymus tubicola. Lineage (NCBI taxonomy): Eukaryota > Metazoa > Arthropoda > Insecta > Hymenoptera > Torymidae > Torymus > Torymus tubicola. The sequence continues at coordinate 24,765 of JAWWEQ010023789.1, read as the reverse complement.
GAATCCGTACGTGCTGATACAGAACAATGGTAAGCCATATCTTATAAAATTAATAGAAAATCATTTACAATATTACCTAAGAATAAGTACTTATATGTTTCAGGAAGTGGAAAAAGTTTTATAGTCCAGTAGTGTTTAATGAATTAATGAAGATCTAAGAGATCTTGCTTTCAAGGCTCATTTCTCAAGATATGAAATTTTGAACTTTGCCGTTACTTTTCTTTTAAACTACTTCATGAATTTTCATGGGGCAAAGTGAAATTTATTTGTAATCCATCCACCTATGGCACGAAGATCTGGATTTTTAAAATTTTTTGATTAAGTATTTTTTTTATGCAAAAAACCGTGCAAATTATCAAAATTAACAACAAAATAATGGTTTTCTGTACAAAAAACATACTTATTCAAAAACTTTTAAAAATCTCTCTCTCTCAGCCGGCATTTTGTTATTATTGCATGAATCTCAATTATCCTAGTTCCGGCGATAGCCATAGTCCTACTGAATCTAAATTTTTTGAATTTTGTATTTCCGATGATTTCTCGCTTCAAAATAACGCATGCCATCAACATCCGTTTTTTAGAGATGCTCAACGGTTGTTACAGTTGTACATAAATAAACAATGTAAAATTAAAAAAAAAATTATTTCCTATACCTTAAGGGTGCCTTTATTAAACTCAAAAAAATTCATATCGATATCTATCATACAAACTATAAAAAGAATTCATAAATATAGCTTAAATTTTAAGCGTGTAAAGTGGTATGAACCCTTAAGTAATAAGCAGTATATTACACTATTGCTAGTTTTTAAGTAATAAGCAGTTTTGTATTTTAATAGTCTTAAGTAATTTATTAACAAGCAGTATTTCTAAAAAAAAATTTAAGATACCCTAAAGTATTTATCACCTGTTAAGTGCTACTTTTATCTCATCTTCACTCGTTTTTCATCTAATTTTTCACCGCATTTTCTCATCTAATCTCACTTCCTTTTTCATTGAGCTCAGTTCCTTTGCCTACTAACCCCCAAGATGGACAAGATTTGTGGTAGCTACAACAAAGTCATAAAAACTAAGATTATTTCTTGTGACCACTGTGCAAGGAATTATCATCCCGGCTGCACTCTTCTGAAAATAGTTCAGAACTCCCTGAACAAAATCATCAATGTTTGTCGCTGTTGTCTGTCTGTAGCAAATGTTCATAGTCAGAAGAGAGAGTCTATCAGCGAAAATGACTCTTCCGATCATTCCAGCGGCAACAACGCTTTTCGGAATCATCTTCTGCCTCTTGCAAAAATTTGCAGCCTCCGTTGAGTGTTCCTTTTCACCAGATACTGGATAAACTCAGCAAACTAGAGTCTCTCGACAAGCGTTTTACTGAGATACAAGCTTCATATGACACGCAATTTACCGACTTGCAGTCGTCTGTTGTCGCGATGTTCATTAAAGTCAAGACTACGTTGGAGACACGGCTAGCTGAATGCGGTCTCTACCCGCATGACTAACCTGGAAGAAAGACTATTACCTCTGGATGACCTGCCACTCCTGCCATCTCGCTTGTCAGCTGCTGAAGAGGCCATCACGCAGGTTCAATCTGTCCCTGCTGTCAATCGCATTGAAAAACTTGAGCGGGACCTCTAGAACTTCAATGCTGCTCATCGCATCACTGGGCTCCCGATCACAGATACAGCTACCCCTAAAGCTACTATGAAAGATGTATCAGAAACCGTCCTCGGGGCCGCCGACCGACCTCACAGACACCCGTGCGGAAGAATCGCGAAATGATGATGCTGAAGAATCGTCAAATCAACCAAATGCTAAGCCTACGATTCCTCCGGTCATTGTTTCGCTAACATCACATGCGATGGCTGTGTTACTTCTCAATGCCAAAAGAAAAATGGGGATATTGCACACTTCCCAGCTTAGTGCTGAGTTGCTAATGCAGGCAAATGCCTCACTTCCGATGACTTCTTCTCTAATTAACATTACGAGTTGCTCCCATCAGATGTGCACCGTCTTCGTATATCTGCCCGCATCGAAGCTAAGAAGAAAGGCTTCATAACCTTCGTAAGCCATGGTAAAATATATATCAAGAAGAAGAAAGAAAACCGCGCGACGCTCATCTCTTCTGCTGAGGAACATTAATGCAAACTCTCTCAAAATACGTATGGAAATGCTCAAATTTTTTCTCTCAACGCGGCCCATTTTTCACATTATTGCGGTCACAGGGACCAAGCTTGATCCTAATCTAGATGCTAGTTCGATAGTCCACCTTGACAACTACGTTCTCCTTCGACGTGACCGTAACAAGTTTGGTGGTGGGGTAGCCTTATTCATTCATAATTCTATCTCTGCCACTATCCTTTGTTCATCTGATGGCATCTGGACTCGAAGGCCTGGAAAACCAGAGTATCTGCTCTATGAAATTAAAATCGTAGGTCAGCCTCCATGTTTTTTTGCGGCAGTGTACCGTCCACGACACGCCCCTTTTATTCAAGGAACTGACTTTATTGATAAAATCGATACACTAGTGCACACCTGTAGCACTAAAATAATTGTAGGTGACTTCGACGCAGATCAGTTCTGTTCGTCCGCTGATGCAAATTTTATACGCCGCTTTACTGAGAATAATGGGCTGTAGAGCATTCCTTATGGCACTACATATCATAGGGATAATTCTGATAGCTGGCTTGATCTTTGCCTTGTGGACAAACAGGACAACGTTGTTGATTTCTGGAAAACCAAGTCACCTTTTGCCGATGGACACGACTTGTTCACTGCGACCGTGGATCTGCAAATGGCCAAGCCTTCTCAACCCTCACTTTCAGGCTATCTGTGTAACTACTCTCACAGAATATCTCAAAGGATTGGATCTGTCAATGGCACAGTCGGACCCGCTTGGAGATTGCGTCGCTGTTCTTCAAACACACGTCAACAGTGCAATAAAAAAATTTGCCCCTCTCAAAACCATCTCCCCAGCTAAAAATCGCCATCCATGGTTCAACATCAACCATCGCACGCTGATTCATGAGCACGACCGCCTTTACAGACGATTCCACAGAACAAGATATAGACCTATAGATAGGCACGTGATCTTGCACATCGAGAAATCAAGGAAGCGGGACAGAACTATCACTACACTCGGCTCTCCCTGATAACAGATCCTAAAGATATTTGGTGTGAGCTTGAACATCTAGGCATCTTCTTGAAAAAGAAATCACCTGTTCTTCCATTCTCTACCAATGATCTCAATGCTCATTTCAGAAGTGTGTCCTTCGATCAAGATACTCCACTAGTTACTAACTTCTTGGACTCTCTAGCCTCCTCTAATCATTCTGAGCAATTCGCATTTGATGAAGTCCGGGCCTCCGGTGTCATGGCCGCAGTGAATTATTTCAAGACCCAAGCCAGAGGATCAGATGTCATTCCCCAACACGTAATATGTCTTGCACTTCTTTTTCTAGCTCCATTTATCTACAGAATTTTCAATCAATTTCTGCGAGAAGCACTTTTTCCGTCTTTGTGAAAGAAGTCGATCGTAATTTCCCTAAACAAACTAAGCTCTGCCTCTTCTTTGAGCGATTTCCGTCCAATATCACTTCTATGTTTCCTATCTAAAGCCCTCGAATGGCTAGTACAGTAGTTTCAACTTACTTGGAGTCTAGATTCTTCCTCGACCCTTTTCAAACAGGCTTCCGCACCGGACACAATACTCAGACATGCCTACTCAAACTGACTGATGATATCAGGCTGGGAATGGACAAACAACTCGTCACTCTCCTTCTACTATTTGATTTCAGTAAGGCCTTTGATTCACTCTGTCACGTCAGCTGGATTACATCATACTTGACTGATCGTGAGCAGGCCGTCATTGATAATAATGGAAATTGTTCCTCCTATTTAAAACTTAAGACTGGCGTTCCGCAGGGCTCTGTGCTGGGACCGTTGCTCTTTGCGTTATACGTCAATGACATATCTCTCTGCCTTGATTTCAATGTTTCCCATCTTATATACGCGGATGGTCTTGTCCTTTAAATGAGCTTGATTCCACCTCTAATAAGTTGAGTGCACATGCAGATCGTATTATGAGCTGGGCTATGCAGAATCACCTCAGGCTAAATGTCCACAAAACAAAAGCCACAGTAATAGGTACTCCCCGGTCTATAAAAAGTTTGCCCTCAATAGCCCGAAACTACGTTTATCTTGGCGGTGCGAGGGTGGCATACACTGTAAGAAAACTTCCATATATATAGATATATAATGTGTACATTTATAAACTCAAAATTTAAACACAGTATATCTATATATATGGAAGTTTTCTAACAGTGTATCAATCTTCGCTACGAATCCTGTGAGTGGTCCTAGACTCCAAGCTTTCTTGGAAAGAACCTATCATGCATATGAGTCGCCGCATACACATTCCTATGTATCGGCTATACTACTTTAGAAAAAGTACTAATCTCAGACTACAGAAAGATCTGATTCCAATTCTCCTCCTACCCATCTTTTTTTATCTGGATAATCTTACAGTGCGACACAACTGCAATATAACTGCGATACAACTGCGACAACGTAGACCTATTTTCTAATCATAGTTGTGAACCTGCGATAGTGGCATGTTAAATTTTAGACTATACTTGGTAATCTGTGATAATATTAACATAATTTCTAATTCTTCTCGTCCACGTATACTTACAATATTTTATCTAGTCCTCTTATATTTACACTAGCGTATACTATATTACATTATATTATATCAATCTCCAATTCAGTTATTGTATAAACAAAAAATCGTTATTATTCTGTAATTTCGTAAATTATATAAAACAAATTTCTGTAAATTCAGTCTGTAAATCTTTGTACAACATAATGTACAGCAATAAAAACAATCTAATCTAATCTAATCAGGACTAAAAGGATCAAAGGACCTCTATTTTTGTCTGATTGTCCAAAAAAGGTTATACTAATAGTATATAATGTTTTTTTATTGGTAATAATATTTTATTTTATTTTTTCAGGTAATTTCAGCCTCAGTAAGAATAATTTAAGTAAGTAATTTGAGCCTATAGGTGTAAGACCGCCTTAATTTCAATATAATCTTTGTGAATTATCACGTTAAAATCCTTTTGTTTGTTATTTTTCCAGATTTATTTCACTGATGATTTCTTGTTTCATTTGTTCTTTTGTAGTTTGGTTTATTTGCGCTATTAGTTACTCTGTTTTACTGCGCAACAGGCTATACGGTATGTTGATGTTAGTGCTACATTTGGATGATCCTGACACATTATTAGTGTGTTATTTATAAACTTGACTATGCATCCTGCATTATATTTATTCACAATTTCTTGTAGAATTTAACAAGAAATACATTGGGCGGTTCTATATCGCCCTGCTCCATGTTTATACAAGAAAAAATTAATAACATTAGGCGCCTCCCCAGGTAGCGAATAGAGGACAGCTCGCCAGATATGAACGGCACTGGGGAAATAAAATACCCCGAGAAACTAGCTAGGAGAAGGAACCCTGAATACAAACAAAATATGAACGTAGTGTATATGAGAGACGTATTATCCCAAGTGGGGCATCCCCACCAATGTGGGAAATCCCACCGCCGGTTCCAATCGGCTGAAAGCCCTGGTGGTCGGCGCAGGCCCCACGGACTTTGGGGGCGAGGCCACATACACTACACGAGGAATGAAGAGACCTTCAAGCGGCTGACTACAGACATCGCTGAGTACAGAAGTCGCTCGTAGAGTTCATCTTGGAGAAAAAGAATTTTCATACCGATCTTAAGAAAATGGCCAAAAACACCGCTAAAGAACTTAAGGAATGTGTCAAAGGCCGTCAAAATTTATAGTCGACACAGGCAGCCGAGTATCCACGGAAGGCGCGCCACCGGTGCCTACATGGATGTTGACTGTACAACGGTAAAGAGATACAAAGCCAAGAGGAAGAGCGAGGATGTCAGCAGGTCCAATATATGAAAGGTACAGTCGAAAACCGGAACAAGATCTACTGGACTCTTCAAAATTAGGACATCGGAAGAGGTATCGTGTGCCGACATCATTTGAAAGGTTAAAGGCACACCAGACTTCAAGAGCTCGGGAAAAAGATCACGCATATTAGGCGCATCCGAACAGGAGAACTTCTGTTGGAGCTCGGAAGACCGGGAACCTCAACTGAAGAGTTTCAGACAATCTGTCTCGTCCACTCTAAAGGAATCAGCTGAAGTTCTGACGCTGACCCCCTAAGGAAGTCCTAATCACCAAGGAGATAAACGAGATTACTTTCACGGAAGAGGTGGCAGAGGCTACCCCTGCAATGACCGCGGCAAAAACAGTTATCCCTGAGTACATCAAACTTAGAGATCCTATAGTAGCACCCAAGCAGTTAGTGTCCTGCTTCCAGTTACAAAAGCAAAAAGCTACTGTAAAGCGGGAAGCTCAGAATTGACTGACAATGAGTAAACTGCAGGGTATGGCGTCGAGAAAAGCCATCACGATGTTTTAGGTGCCACGAAAATGGATATATAGCGAAGGACTGCAGAAGCACGATCGATCAGTCAGCGCAATGTTACCGGTACCACAAAGTAGTAAACTGCATGTCCCATGACAACAAAATATCGCAGGAGGACTCCAAATCAACCTGAATCATTGCGTCATGGCTTAGGACCTGCTATTCCAGTTAGTCCCAGAAGAGAAGGTCGACATTACCATAGTCAGCGAAGAGTACAGGAACCTTAACGAACCAAACTGGGTCAGGGATACACCAAGGCTTTCATCTGGGTATGCAGAATTCCATCTTCATATATCCAGAAAGATGGTACCTCCGGGTTTACCTGAGTGGAGATATATGACTATACAGTTGCTACTTGTTACCTGCAAGAAAAATATGCGGCCGAAAAACGGGTGACGAATTAGAAAGAGAGGAAGAATAATCTCTTTCATCAATCGGCAAACTATTTCTGTGGACTTGGGAGAGATAGTTTTTAACTCTAAGTCCATCATGAAGGCCAAACATAAGCACCCATATTCGCTATTGGAGTCCATGGTAGTCTCCCTCACCAGTAAAGAAGGAGATAATTACCGGCAAATTACGTCAACTGGTGCAACGAGGTGCAAGGAGCCCTTGGGCTCACACCGTGAGGGCGTGCAGGTAACTTGACACATTGGCCTATGTTGGCCAACCCTTGGTCCTTGGACCATCATAAAGACTTTAGTGCCCACCGATAATGCATGGCATAACCACTCCGCTCCACCGGTGGGAGGGAGAAACAACTTTTAGTTGATTTACACACTGAGGATAATATCCTATGATTGTCAAAGAACTAACCAAGAGTGGAACACTTATCTATGAAAAAGCAGAACACATCAGTCATTATATGATGGTCTCGTGAGCCAACTTTTGCATAGTGTATTAGCCCCAGCTGTGCAGGGAGCTCAATGGCTCACGATAGTAGAGGTGCAATGCCCTGATGCGTCGAATCATGAGGACAGAGTACGATGGACTCAGTGGCTTGAAAACTTGAATGAATCTGCGCATGCATGCAAACAACTGAACATGCTCGCGACTTTTCTCGATAAATAAACTCTACTACCATGCAGCAAACAAAGCACTGACGCTGAGGTAGATAGACTTACAAGCGGTTCTCTACCTCCATCAAGATACCATCTTCGCTCTATTCAAACAGACGTTTGCTTTATTACAACACTATTAACCAATAATTGAAGTCTACTAATATAACTTCGAGAATTACAAGCTAAATCAGCAGTGAAAGACAATTAAGAAAACGAAAATGTTTGAACGCATTAGGCTACCCACCGAAAGGCTGGCGACCAGTCGAAGCGCAGGACCAGCATGGCGTGTACCGACTTGTACATCAGGTTGGGAATCAAACCGTGAGTAGCCTACTTTTGATCGCTGGCTAGCTGTTTCCTAAATAAGGGTTGGTCTCGTGGCAGTGGATAGCAGATATTGACGGAGGGCATGGTTGCTCCGATGCTGTCCCGTGAGGACGGACGACGGCGACGTACTACCGCCGGCACGCTACCGACTTCTCCGACTCTCTGTAGGGTGTGATGCTATATGCCCCTGACTTAAAAAAGTTTCGGTACCCGCTGTGCCGCCCATCAAGGTTAACCGATCTCCGATATAAAATCCCTGAAATGTACGATACAACGGCATGGGCGGAGACTCTTCCCATCTGGGTATAATAAGTCGTTAGAGGTTTGTGTGACGGTGGTAAGTGCCTACGAGGACGGTCCAACCTCGTCATGATGGAAAAGTGACTAAAACGCACAACGACACTGCTACTTCCCACCAAGCGATGACATCGATGAATTTGCAGCATAGAGGCCGTTGTAGATAGTGCTAGCATCTCCCGACTGTCAGTATTAATTCGGCGGGACTTCAATGCATAGGCGACTGAATGGTGCAGCGTGAAGACTAATCGTCGCGAGAATATGTTCCTCGATACCTTCACGATACTAAAGTTCAAGATCGCTAACACAGAGAGAACACTGAGCTACACGAAGGGAAGCAAGTCCTCTATAGTTGACCTGACCTTTGCCAATCCCTGATTGACGGGAAGTGGGATCGACTGGCAAGTGCGCGATCAGCACACAAACAGCGATCATCAAGCTAGTATAATAGTTGCAGTTGGCTAGCAGAGCGGCAGGCGCGGTTATGATGCCGATAAAAGAGAGATGGGCACCATCCACCTTCGACAGGGAGACGTTCCTTTGTTCCCTAGAGGAAATACTGCTGGAACAAACCACAGAAGAAAAAGCTCAAAGCCTTTCGCGAGCCTTAACAGCGGTCTGTGATGCCCTAATGTGCACAAAGCGCAAACCCCAGGACGCCCGCCACTCTATTAGTGGTGCGAGGACATTGCGGAAATACGCCGAGAGTGCTTTCGAACTAGGAGGCTGTACCCATGAGCAGCTCAGGGGTCGCGATTTGAAGAGCTAAGTACGGCGTATGAGGTAAAATGGAGAGAGCTCAAGGCTGTTATCAAAACGGCTAAAAGAAAGAGTCGGGGAAACCTTTGCGAAGAGGTAGAGTGGGACCCATGGGGATGCTTGTATAAAATGGTCATGAACAAAATTAAGTCGAGGGACTCCAACGCACCAACTTGCTTGATTTTTCTGGATAGGGTAATTTGTCACTTATTTCCGAAATACCCATTCATATCATTACTCATTCAACTTTATTTACATTTTATAATTACAAGTTTATACTTATATAATTACATATTTCTGTTCTAAAAAAAAGCTTTTACAAACTAAACATAACATATTTAATTATTAATAGCTTATTATTTGCATTGCTACGAAACCGAACACAATCGCGCCGGCTTCTTTATTGTTAATGGTTCTGTTGAGCTCTTTTTTTGGTATGCGCTTCGATGCGTACGCGATCGACCGATCGGCGTCCTTGTAGTGGTGCGACAATATCGCGGATAAACCGTAGTGTGTGACGTCGTACGCCAGGAGTAGTTGCTCTTTCGGGTCGTAGTGAGCCATAACTCGCGGAGAGATCATCTTTTTTTTTGTCCAGCAAAAAGCCTCCTCGCATTCTCTAGTCCATACAAACTTTTTTTATTAAAAAGCTGAGAAAATTTTACAAAAAGAACCATTTTTGTGTCTATCGCGAAAACTGCTTCCCTGAAGAGTTATAAATTAATGAAAATCGGTCAAAAATGCAAAAAAATCATCAAAATTCAGTTTTTGATCTTTTTTACCCCCAAACTATAAGTAAAAAAAATCAGAAAAAATTCATAGCAGTTCAAAATATGTAGTAGAAAGTATAAAAAAATTTTTAGCGAAAAAAAAATTTTTCATCTGCGGCATGACAGAGAACCGGTCATATGTAAATACTATATACACTCGTGGTCCGCAATGGTCTGACGCTCTTACGGGCCTCGCAGGGCCTCGTCGCTCCCGGTCCGCCACTCCGTGGTCCTTGCGCACTTGCGTTTACATATTTTGACCGCGACGCAAGCGCGCGTACACCACAATTATAATGTTAATTGGAATCTCAAATTGTTTTCTATTCGTTAGGAAATACAAAACAATTTTTTGAATTTAGGTTTCATAGCAAAATGTGTGTCCAGCTTTACCTGCCCTTTAATTTACTATACCCCAGTTCGGGACACATTTAATTTAATAGTCCATATTTTTCAAACTTTATTTTTTATTACAAAAAGACATGTAAACGAGTTTATTTTTGTATAAATATATAAGATTTATGCTTAATTAATCATAGTACATCACCGATTGGGACAAGTTGGCTCATACAATTTAAAAATATTATTTAATTGTGACTACGCTGAAAAACTGTCCCGACTTCGGGTACTTTACCTTAGTAAATGAGAATTAGCTCTTCTTATAAAAGTAATAAATATTTCTAAAATTCTATATTATGCTTGACATACATAGAAAATGAGAAAAACTACTGGAATATAGATGATCCGCTCTGGATTATTAAAATATTATATACAAGAAAAATCCATTCTGAAGAAATTTTTAAATTTTGACCTTCAACAGTTGACGTGAAGTTACCCATATATAGTATATAATATAATATACTATACATTGTAACGCGGTGAACGTGCGAGCCGTTATAGACCTTGTTCCGGGGGCTGAGTTAGCCTGAGGCCAGAGGCATACGTGAGTTGAAGCGGCATACGTAAACTGGCCGGGAGAGCACAGTCCTTCCCGGCTCAACTATAGAGAGGCTCGAAGCAGCGCGCATTCTAAACTTACCGGTCCGAAGGTGATGTTCGCTATGCGCGAACTCCCGCCGCTCGTCGAATACTTAATAGAGCGGCTTGTGTTTCCCGTCAGCTCTCGATGATGCGATGCCAGCTAGCTGCAGTACACGTGGGGTAGAGGGCGGTATTCGGGAGGACGTATGAATTCTAGGGAAGGCTCTAGGTAGCAGGGAAATGATTAAATCACTTGCGAATTACAAAAGGACGTAACATTTATTAAATTCTTTTAACTTGACAACTAACAGAGGAAGTAACGCGCCGGCCGAGACTTCGCTTACCGAAACATAGCCAGGACACGACGATTCCTGGCTACGCGCTAGCACACAGACCGTCCGGCGCGGGCGGCTAATCACGCACGCAAGCTGGTGATAAGCGGGCCGCTGCCCGAGACAGATACAAACGTATAAAGGCCCTAAACGCCTACGAAAGTGGCTAGCCAACCATCGCACGTCGGTTGTCGGCGGCAGTAGCTTCCTTCTCTTTCTCTCCCTCTTGCTTCTTCGACTTCTCTCTAGGGTGGTCTCGGGCTCGTCTTTCTCTTTCTCGAGAACTAACGGCGGTAGCACACATACACCGATTTCAGTTGACAAAGCACTCCTTCACTAAGCGCGGACACTCAATACACCGATGTATGGCTGGAGGACGGATGTACCGGGCTACTCTTTTCATCTACATTTCCAATGCGCGTCGCAGAGAGCTTACTATACGTGTACACATGGCGAGGTCCAAACTCAAGATGGACGCTCGTTCGTGCGGAAACAGCACGGCGCGGTACAGCTTGAAGTTGCGCGGATAGGCCGGACGGGGAGCCTATGCAAGCTGCAGCAAAAAGATGGTAGTCAGCTTAGCCCATGAGTGAGTGAATTTTCCTCCCCCGCAAATCTTTGCATGCACGCGGTCATGCAATCTAACGCTTACATGCCATTTCTCTTTACGGGGCCGCCTCACAGTGGGTTGAGTTGGGTTGGGCTGGGTAAAGGAAAAATTGGAAAAAGTGCTGATTCTATTTGTAAATCGTTGAAAAATATTTCTAGCAAAAGATTCTTATAGGTAATTAGATTACCTATCAATATCCGTTCCCTTCAAATGCCCTATATTTTATGAACATTGCATAAACATTTACGAAATGGCAGACATCGTAGAAAATCGCGAAAAATCCATACAAACTCCCAACATTTTTCTGTAAAATGAAAGTTTTTTTTATTTTGTATCTACAAATTTGAATTGATTTGTATGGATTTTTCATGATTTTTTACGATTTCTGCCACTTCGGGAACGTTTATGCAATGTTCATGAAATGTAGTGCATTTGAGGGAAACAGGTATTGATAGGTAATCTAATTACCTACAAGAATCTGTTCTAGAAATATTTTTCAACGATTCACAAATTGAATCAGCACTTTTTCCGATTTTTTCCCTTACCCAGCCCACTGTGCACATACTGCCTCGCTTTAGGGGCGTATTCTCGACTGGAGGGGGCGTAACCGCCTGCGCCGGGGCTGCCGCCTTGGATGGGCGGCCTCTCCTTCGCGCTGGGGGATCCTCTGAGCTTCCCCCCCGGTGCTTTTTCCCCCGCTGGATCGGGCTGGAGTTCTGAGGCGAGAGCCTCACTCTGGGGCTCTCGTACTTCTTCAAAGTACGGCTTTAACTAGTCAGCGGCGACAAGCTCTTCAACCTAGCTCGCTTCTCCTAGGAGCTTGTAGGTGTTGGGTCCAAGGACCTTTTCGACCGTATAAGACCACTGGTATTTCGAAGCCAGCTTGGCCGCGACTCCCTTTGCGGCAGATCACAAGGTATGCGCGCGCTTCAGAACCTTGTCGCCGTACTTGAAGGGGGCCTCGCAGTGGCGCGCGTTATAATGTCCTGCCTGGCGTTCTTGAGCGGCCGCCGCTTTCTCGACGGTGCACTCGTGTAGCGCAGGCAGGGAGTCGAGCCGATTCGGCCAGTTCTCCCGTTTTTCTTCTTGAGCGGTTTCTACTGCCGCCACTTCTTGCAACCTTCTCAACGCGCTCGGCGGTAAGGCTGCCGTCCGTAAAGTAACATAAAGGGGCTACTTCCAGTGGAGCTACTCACGGCGGTGTTGAGGGCGTAGAGAAATTCCGGAAGTTTCTCATCCCAAGCCGTGTGCTTCTCTCCAAGATAGGAGGAAACCATGGTCTTCAAAGTGCGGTTAGCTCGCTCCACTGGGTTCGCCTGTGCATGATAGGGGGGAGTGCTGGTGTGATGCACATCGCGCTCGGACAGAAATTATTCTATCAGCGTGTTCTTGAATTCGGTATCATTATCTGATAGAAAGACTTCTGGGTAGCTACGCCGGAGGAATATCCTTCGGTCTAGCTCTCCTATCATCGTCTTGGCGTTCGCTTTACGGATCGGCGCTGTCTCCACCCAACGAGTGAACCGGTCTTGCAGCACCAAGATGTATTCGAAGCCTTTCGCACTCCTAGGTAGTGACCCAATTATATCGCCTGCTACCACTTGGAAAGACTTCCGCGTCACCCGCCGGCCTAAGATTCCCGGCGGGGTCTTTTGCTCCACCTTAAAGCGTTGACACACTCCGCAAAACCACCAACGCCTTTAACAGCTCGAATGCATGTTGCTCATAGAGCTGGTTTCCCTTAGTGAGCTGCGTAAGCGGCTCAGTAATGGTGGCGTAGTTGGGGATGTACCTTCTGTACCAGGAGGTCGTCCCTAGAAACCTACGCAACTGTTTGAGGTTAGTCGGCACCGGGTATGTGCCAATCGGCTCTACCTTAGCCAGGTCAGGTTGAGTGCCATCTCTATTCACCAGGAAACCGAGGTACCGCACCCTCTTCATTACAAAAGACAAGAAGGCAGTCAATTCCTCAATTCCGACGTGTTTTCGGACTTGAGAGCAGTCAATTCCGAAATTCCGATGTGTTTTCGGAATTGACCGCGATCAAGCCCGAAAACAGGTCGGAATTTTGGATTTTGGATGCAACAAGTCCAAATTCCATATAATTTGTTTTTTAATTTTTCTCATCTAGATGTACAAAGTACAGTTTAGAGATTGCGGCCAAGTTCACACACAGTTTTTATTTTTTTGATTATAGCTAATTACATATTTAATATATTTTTTTATTATTACCTTTATATTATGTAATTCTCAATTAGATTCTAAAGTTCTTCTAAATTAATTTATTTAATGAAAAAATTATCTTTATCATTTTCGATGAAAAATTCGAACTGAGGTATATTTATCTTTACTTCATAGCTGTTCTTTATGTCGGATTCTAAATAAAACAAAAATAAATATTAAATAATTATTGTACATTTTAATGATTTATAATTAAGGCGTGTCAGAGCGTATTAATGGTCAGGCAACACAAAACGGAAAGGAAGATGAATTTCAAATGCGAATTTCAAGTCTCGCTCTCGGGGCACACTGTTTTTTAATTGTTATTCATCGACATTTTCGAATATTTGTATTTAACACTAAATGGTTTTACACAGCTATTTGAAAATCTCCAAATAGAACCAAAAAAAAAATTGTTTGGAATTTGGACTTGTTGCATCCGAAATCCGAAAACACGTCGGAATTGAGGAATTGCGGGCAGTCAATTCCGACGAAATTTTGGAATTGAGGGCGATCAATTCCCTAATTGCGTCGGAATTTCGAAATTGACTGCTTTCAATTCCGAAATTCCGACGGAATTAGGGAATTGACTGCTCTCAAGTCCGAAAACACGTCGGAATTGCGGGCAGTCAATTCTGACGGAATTTCGGAATTGAGGGCGATCAATTCTCTTATTTCGTCGGAATTACGGAATTGAAAGCAGTCAATACCGAAAACACGTCGAAATTTCGGACTTGATGAGGAATTTAATGTCTCAGGGAATTTAGGACTCGCAATCCTGCTTATTAGAGATAGGATAGAGGCGCTGCTTGATGGGTTTAGAGTTCCCCACCAAAATCTCGTGCTTGACGCGGCTTACACATCCAAGCCCAGGTTTTTGGGAGCTAAGGATAGTCTCAACCATGCTTTTCAACTCCTCTCTCTGTACCTCGCTGGCATCCAGGATTCCGATAGCTGATAGTTCTACGCTATCGGTCGAGATGCTGGCCACCTCTAACTATACGTGGCGGCCAGCGTCCTTGCAGTAAAGGCGATCGGTATCAGGGTCTAATATGGCTCGAAACGTACGCACAAAGTTGATCCCTAAGTTAAGATCCGGGATTAGTGCTACGCGAATCTCTCTGGTAAGGCCAGCCACCGTAATCGGGAGAATTACGTGGCCAACTAAGGAGCTTCGCCTACCACCTGCCAATCGCACGGCCTGCGTAGAGGAAGGTTTAAGCTCCCTGTTGAATGCGCTCACTAATTTTAATCCCACAGGGCCCATGACAGTAGTAGAAGCCCCGGGATCCAAGAGCGCTCGCAGGTCGTATTTGTCGATTTCGACGTGAAGCCACTATCGAGTTTCGGCTTCAGGGGAGGATCCTACCTCTAGCCTTTCCTAACAGGTAGCGGGAGGGCGATGCGTCTCACCAGACGTCTCCAGTGGCGTCGCCATGCGCCGATCGCACGCGGCGACCTCACGTTCGGGAGCGGCGGCCACAAACCCTTTCTGAGTCAGACCCGGTGGGCGAGACGTCTTACCATCTGCTGTAGTTGCCGCAATTCCTTGGCAAGCGGCAACTGTACGGTATTTCCTCGGGTCCGAAACTTCACGAAGAGCGGTAACAACCCCGTCTGCACACTCTCTAGGTCGTTTCCTGAACACTTTGAGGCTGCCCAGGTGGCCGTTGTCCTGGCCCTCTACACGAGCCGGCTGTGAGAAATTTGGAAGTGTTATTACCTCCCCTAACTCCCAATTCAGCTAGCCCCTCGCGCAGCAGTCTCCTAACGAGCTGCTCTTGCCTCTCGACGGGATATTTCACCGGCTATACCGTCGCGGCGGCCAGCTTGCCGTCCTTGGGCTGACGTGTCCGGTGGAGAGTGCTCTCGTCCGGGTTGTAAGCCATCTCGAGCAAAAGAGCACTCGCCGGCAAGGGCGGTGGCCGGGACAAACATGAATTCTCGAGCGTCTGTTCACATACTAGAACTAGGTCTAGCAATTCTTCCACCGTTCTAAATTTCACTCGCCTGATCATAGCCTGCAGTTGCAGCTGCAGGTTGCGGTGTAGATAGTCAAGCTGTTGACTTAAGGCTAAGAGCCCGGACATCTTCCGCGTAATTACTACGAGACACGTTATGTAGTCTCTAACAGGCTCCCCTTCGCCTTGAGTGCGGTTGGTGGCTTCAACTAACAACCGTTGTGGGTATTCTTTGCCTTTACCATACCAACGTCTCGCGGCGGCCTCAAATTGCGGCCACGTGCGGCATTTCGTCGCTCTGGATTAAGGAGTCAACTCGGCGTCCGTTTTAAAAAGGGGTCACCTCGGCGTCTGGTTCAAAAAGGAGACAACTCGACGTCCGCTTCAAAAAGGAGTCAACTCGAACACAATTTTTTTTCTCGAAATTTAGGTTGGCAACACCATTGAATGGGACAATATATATGGTTTTACTTTTAGTCATCTTTTGTATACATCTATTTATTACAAAAGCTAGATTTTTAAAAAAATTTAAATAATTTTTCTTAGGAAACCGGTGATGTATTTTTATAGGTAAAGGCACAGGTAAGCTGGCCGGGAGAGCACACCGATTTCAGTCGACAAAGCACCAAGCGCGGCCACTCGATACATCGGTGTATACGTGTACACGTGGCGAGGTCCAAACTCAAGATGGACGCTTGTTCGCGCGGGAGCAGCACCGCGCAGCACAGCTTGAAGTTGTGCGTGGGCTCGCTGCTGGTAGTCGAGCAGCACTCGGCGCTGCTCGCCTAGATTTATGCCGCGGATCAGCCCTACGTTGCCGTTACAATATATAAATAGTTATTATATAAATAGTATTAGATAGTTACGGCAAGACAGAAAAATCAAAACAGAGCACCTGGTGGTCCAGGTAAAAAATATCAATGGGGAAGAGTTCCAAAAGGAAAACGGAATTTTGTGGCAATAAACAAACAGGAGAAGATCAACCACCGTCAAAAGTACTCAAAAGCTCCTCCAGTGGAAAAGTTTAAGATGTTGAAATTGAAATAAGTGCAACAATTCTTAGAATAATTGATGTTTATATTTTATTCACTACATTGGAGGAAGTTGCATGAGGACTTGGTTTCAAGATTGCAATAATATGCAAAGAGTGCCAAAAAATACAATAGTTGACTCACGTTATCTTGCGAGATCCCAAGCAAATGCTTATAATGTCAATAGGAGATCTGCATCGGCTTTACATGCACTTGCACAAGGACATGCTGGATTATCTATTTCTTGTCCACTCATGGATTTACCACAGCCTGTATCACACAGCAATTATGACAAAATCAATTAAATTTTGAGTGATACCTGTGAGACTGTTGCAGAAACTTCAGTAGTGCACATTTAAATCAGTTAGTTTTTAAAATTAATTTATTTAGATTAAACATTATCACTAAATCACATTTAAATCACTGTAATTTACTTTGTATATTCATAAAATCATTGTTTCACTTGAGATCAAATAAAAAAAGACTCTGAGGTTATTTCACTGAGGTTTACTTTTTCACTTCTATTTGATGAAAAAAAATTAGTATTTCATGTATATTTTCACTAGATAAGGACTAGATACTACATTTATTAATAGTGATCTTTAATTTTTCAGCTGTAATTTCTATATAAACATTGTTATGGTTTGATGGAACACAACACTACTGACATGAAAATCCTTGCGTATCAAATGTCAAATCCACGTGAAAATATTATATGAGATCGTAATTGAAATCTCATGTAGATCTCATAAAGTTTTCATATGAGATCTCATAAAGAGGGACTGCTCTCTTTGGAGAAAGCAGTGCACGCGCCGCGATGACCGTCTATGATGTGTGCCTTAACCTCACAGCAGATTAGTCTCTTAGCCCAACCGATTTCTTTATTGCTTTAAGGTCTACCCCGTTACAGTATACAAAAACTGTTTGCAAACTTGAATATCAATTATCTCAGAATTAATTTTTAATTATTTTTAGGTAGGGCACGTAGCACTGCTCTGGAAGATAGTTCTTATACATATTTATGAAAATTGAATGGAGTAGATTTTGGAAATAGACCTCGAATTAATTGATACATATGAAAATATGTGTAAAAATTAGAATTAGTATGTATATTAATTAAAAAATTCAACTTTTTCAAGATCTGCTTCACTTATTTTGACTAGCGCAACGTGCCCTAAGGTGTTAAACAAAAATTAATCCTTCAATTCAGTAGTTATTACAGACCTATAAAATAAAATATAGGAGCCCTGGAGGTGGTAAAATGTTGTTTTTTATGAATACTTTTGAGGTATAAAGTTATTTTCCAATATAGATTTAAAAAAAATTACCTGATTTATTATACTAAAATGTCTTTTTTCAGGCTTTAACCAAGATTTGTCCCCTTAAGATATTTAACTAGACGGAGAGAAAATGAGGCGATTTTCCCGTGCAATCAGTTGATATTAAATCAGAAACATTTTTGGTCTGATTATCCCGTGAAATGTTCGCTACTATAAGATGGATGCACCGCTTTTTCAGGTGACGAGAATAGTAGGAAAATTACACATCTGTTGTGGAATTATAGCTTCGTCTTGTCTGTTAATTAAATACGGTACCGTCTGAAAAAGGCATAGCTATGTGTGGCCTTAAAATCACAAGGGGCCCACCCGATTTTCCAGATTTCCCGGGATTATTAGTGAAGATATGAGAGATTTTCCTTTCAAGGCTCATTTCTTAAAATCTGAAATTTTTAAGTTTGACGTTACTTTCTTTAAACTAGTTGATGAATTTTCATGGGATGAAGTGCAAATTACTTGAAATACATCCTACTATGGTATGAAGTTTTAGATTTTTAACATTTTTTTATTAAGTATTTTTTTTTTATACCATTTAAATTGACAAAATTAACAACAAAAAATGTTTTTTTTTTCACGAAAAATATACTTAATGAAAACATCTTTAAAATCCAGAGATCATACCATAGGTGGGTGTATTAAAAATAATTTGCACTTTGCCTCATCAAAATCCATCAATCACTAGTCTAAAAAAAAAAAAAAGTAACACTAAACTTTTTTTTTAAAAAGACTGTATTTTAGGTCTAAAAGGATCAAGGGCCCTCTATCTTTGTCATATTATCTAAAAATAGTTCTACTTATAGTAAATAATATATTTTTATTGATAATAATATTTTATTTTATTTTTTCAAGTGATTTTGGCCTCAGTGGCCTATAGGTGTAAGACTCTCTTAAGAGGGATTAGCATATACTCGTTACAGGAAACGCTTGGACTTCCTACATGGGAGTCTAATTGAAATTAGGACTGTTTTGTTGACTATCTATAAATCTTTCTTTCGTGTACACTGCGCATGACCTTGGGACGCTCTCTCTCCCTCTCTTTCTCTCTCTCTCTCTCTCTCTCGGGATTAAACAATACTTGCAAGGTCTGACTCATGTGATCATTATCAGTAAGAGCGTCAACTCTGACTGGATTGAAATAAATCTGGGTGTCCTGCAGGGTGCCGTCCTGAGTCCTGCTTTTTTGTGTATATATTAATGTCCTACATAGCGTACTCGACGGCGACGTCATTAGACATTTATTTTACGTAGACGACCTACAAATCTATGTACATTTGAGCAAAGATAAGATTTTGGAGGGCATCGCTTACCTTACCTACGCGGTGCAAATGGTGCAAAGAGTGAGCGGAGTGCTCTGGCCTTCATCTCAACGCCGCTAAATATTAATCATGTTAACTCACTGAACTTGCCAGCTATTGTCATACAGGCTGGAGAGCTACTCCCATTCAGTAGCGAAGTTGTGAGTCTCGATGTTACACTTTATAGTAAATTAACGTGGAAACCGCACATTTATAAGTTTAGCATTTCGTGTATCGGTATTAATACTCTCTATTCCAGGACTGGTCAGCGTCGATTCTACTTACGGACTGTGATTACCCACACATAAACAATCGACTGTCGGAAGTAAATTGGGATGCTACTTTATCGAGTGAGGATCTTGACATCAATATTAATAAATTTTATGAGGTACTAAATAACGTCATCAGCAGTAACGTCCCATTCTCCAGACTATCGAATAGTTGCTTCCCCGTTGGTATAACAGTGAGATGACCGCCCTTGTTCGTGAAAAGAAAATTGCACACAGAAGGCGGAGAAGCACGAGCTTGCTAGTGGATTTTATAAAATACATGGAGAGGCGTGCTAATTGTTTCAGATGCTCAAGGAGTCTGTACAAGAGCTTCATGTCACGCGTAGAGTCTAGCATCAACCGTAATGTCAGATCCTTTTGAACATTTGTAAATAAACTGAAATCCGGAAATGCCATACCAACGAATATGGTTCATGTCGACAAGGTAGTCACTGATACTTCGGAGGTTGCCGACATATTCTTAAGTTATTTTGGATCGGTATACAACACGGAAACTCTGGAAAACATTGCACCGGTTGACTGATGTGATACTGGCGTCGGTGAAAATTACCAACTTGGACAACGCCGGATCTTGACTTGCTCCGCTAGTGAAAGTTTATAACAACTCTACGTTCTCCTGATCCACAAATCCAGCGATAGACATAATGAAATGAATTATAGGCTCATCTCTATTCCATCTACATTTGGTAAGCTGTTAGATTGTATTATATTGTGTAAATTAACGGAGTTTCTCGGGTACACATAGCGCGCCAGCAGCATGGTTGTCTCAAATAGTTCTCATACAGATTTCCCAAAAGCCTTTGATACGGTTAACCACCATAGGCGATTAGATAAATTATAGAATATGGGTATTCGCGAAGCACTTTAGAAATGGATCTATTCATACCTTTGAAACCGCAACCAATCAGTTCGGGGTCTTAACTGCATCTCCAACAATGTTCTATAATCCTCGGGCGTGCCACAAGGCTCTCTTGTGTCACCCCCGAGAACAGCAAAGGACCAAGACCTTGGTCCTTTGCTGTTCATCATTTACGTCAACGATGTTGTTAATGTCATAAAGACATACTCATCCCTAATTTATGCTGATGATCTGAAGATACCAGACAAGTTGGTTGTCCTCTTGATGTTTCTCAGGTACAGCGTGATCTTCACAGACTTGAGGAATGGTCTTAGATGGCCCAATAGTATCACTTTTGACTACAATTTAGATTGTAGCTCGGTATCCAAAGTGACTTCCATATCTAACCTGGGCGTTATTCATAATTGGTCGTTTTTATTCACTAACCACACTCTCTAAGTCGATGCCAACGTCCTCAGAACACTGGGATTTATCAAAGGATCGAAAGTTGATTTCCGCCACACGAAAATCCTCATTGCTCTTTTTCATCGGTTCTCCTCTCCAGACGTTAATTATCTATTTTCTTACCGTAATCCTTCCTATTCTCTATGACGCGTTAATTGCTTGGTGGAGGATGTTCGTCCATCTAAGTACGCATATAGCTCCTCAGTTACTAGACTGAGGCGACTTTGAAATGTGCATCCTAGTGAGACTAGCAATACAATGACACTGGGGCTATTCAAAAGATTAGTCGCTCATCTACTGTTTTAATTATGTATAAATAAATTAAATATGTAACCGTTACTGTTACTTTTTGTAATAAGGGCAGTTATGTCCGGTAAGAAATAAAATAAATGAAATAAAATTGATATAGTGACGATGAAAGTGAACAAAGTCCTTTATACAATAGTTTGCGGTTCATAGAGGCATGTACTACTGAGACTCTCCACAGACGGCTAACTGAGGCTTCGGTACAACCTCATCTCGACTACTGCACGGTCGTATGTTTAGATGTATCGAATACGCAGCGCGAGAGAGTACAGCGATTAAGCAATGCATGTGTGAGTATGTGTTTAACACTGGGGCCAGGAGGGATGAGTACATCCCTCCTGAACTATAAGACGGACAGAGGACATTTCTGGTTTAGGGAGTCCGTCTGTGGAACTCACTTCCCCCTTCCCTGTGCCACCTCCCATAATTTTCATCTTTTAAAAGAGGTATGCACCAGCACTTACTAGATCTCGATCCTTAGCCCCTCTCTTGTGGGAATCACGGGCTGTCAGTACGAGAGTTGATAAAACTGCATTACTCGGAGTCGATACTCAAGAAGCTGCTTGAGTGCAACCGCGAAGATTGGACCAAGAGAATCACTAAAGAGGGAATTACAATATAACTTACATTTACAACGTTAGAAAGAACAATTTCATCTGCATCTTTATTAAATTTTAATGTTTCTATACTTCTTTTATTTATTATTTCGTAATCATCATCTCTATTACCATTTTTTTTCATTGCAATGTATTCTTTACTTATATGAAGCGCACTATCTACGCACTATCTAAACTTTCTACGATGTTTTTTGTATACAATGTATTCTTTTAGAGTTTACCATATTCTGCGAAACTTTGTAAATACCCACAAGATTGTTTTTTGTATACATTTTTTTTCTTTTGTACCACATGGGTTCACACTTTTTAGGTCCAATAAATTTAAATCTGAATTTAAATCTCTCTCCCTCTCAAAATTTAGAAAACTTAAAAAATTCACTTTTTGAAAATGCATACTCTTGCACACATATGTTACTAAATAAACTCAAATTTTCAAGTAATGGATAAATATTTATGTACCAAAAAATAAATAATTATATTTAGATTATATTTACCGTTCATAATATCCGATGATGGTAACGTATCTACATGTAAATCGGCTAACGTTTTAGGAACGAATTCCAACTTAGGTCGGCTTGCTGCTTCTTCTTTTCTAAAAAAGTTATTAGAAATTTAAACGTAGACAATAGATATTGGAATTTCATATTAACATTTTACCTACTTTTCTATTAGTTTTTCGCACAAAACCTTAAGAATTTCTGTGCATTGTTGATGATAATCTAAAAGTGCTTCGCTAAACGTGGCTAACTGAGCTACTTGTTCAATCTGCAAATAAAATTATAGTTGTTACAAATTTCATTGATCTAAACTATATAAATGCTAATTAGTCTTTTAGTTTACATCATTTTCGAGTAAATTGAACATTCCCATCTGAGCCAAATGCAGGCTTTCCGCAAACTTCTCTTCTGCTTGGCGTACTTCATCATCTAAAATATCAAGATTATATCAAAGTTGTAATATAAAATGGTTTTAATTATTATTATGTTTATATTTTCCAAATAGTAAAATAATGAAACCGTATTTAAAATGATACAAGTAATTAGAATTATAGCACTGGAAAAAATTAGATACATCAGCAAAGAAACGGAATATGCTAGTGGTTAGGGTATTACATAACATCAATTTGGTTTATAAAATAATATAGTTTCGTGAGATTATTTAAACACTCATATTTTTTATATCTATTGAAGTTCTCATTAATTAAATAAATGTGAATTTACGCGCTAATAAGTGCTTTAAATGCAATGAGTCCACTTTAGTAGCTCGTGCCGCACTCATATCATTAAGGTTCAGATGAATTCAGGATCACGAGACATGCAGTACGCTAAGTACACGGAAACAATCTATTTTGAACAATTTGGCATGTAGCTAATAAATTAATAGTCAATTTATCAAAGACAGAATTCAAATACGGTGCTTTTCAGGTAAAAAATATTCTATATCAAATGTTTAATGTTTTAGATGATTGAACTGTTACGTCGTGACGTATCTCTAAAATAAAATTAACATGCATATTTCTCATCAGTAATTTTCTGACCTACAAATGATGTGATTGCAAATTCGAACGACGCAGCATTTCGACAACTCAACTGCGTGACGTAGCGAGCCTCCAAACTCGTGAAAAACATACACGCGCCGTACTTTTGTGCACTCAGCACTTTTTAACTATGAAATCAGAAGGATTACGCTTAAATGTTTACTTAAATTGTTAAAAAAGATGATCACGACTCATAATCGATTAATGAATACAGCCGAATGCGCGACGCACGCCGGTTACTACGCACACAAATCGCGAACTCCGTACAACTCCAGCCGACAATAGGAGTAGTGAACATTTTATATCTATATTAATTATCTCTGTATTATAAATTTATAACTTATATATTACCGAGAATTTCTTATCTGACTATATCTAATTGTAAGTTATACAATTAAATAGATTGTGAGATTATCAAAAGTGGAGTTGAATTATTAACAAGAGTCCATATCCAATAAGAAGGTAAACCAATAAAATATATATACATTAATTGCTATCAATTTATAACAATATCGAATTATAAAATCAAATCAAAACCATAAAAGTATATTCCATAACGCCAAGACTTAACAGAACTACCGTATATCTTGAAAAATTAAATTTCTAGAATATCTCATCTATTATTTTTCTTGTAGCGTTGTACTTGTGACGTCCATTACAACGCCACAACTTACTAAATTGACTGGATTCGGAAGGTGATGCATCAACCACCTCCGAGTCGGTGGAAAGGCAGCGCAGGGGAAGGTGGGAGAAAAGATTTAATACAGACTACTTGTAAAGTCACACAACAATCAAATCTATTTAATCACCACTAAATTTACATAATACTCCCGTAATAACAAAACGTATCTGTACGACTTTAATCCCGCAAGCTAACTATCAAATCCCAGGCTCCGACCTTAATTGAACGTGGACGTGCTTCTGCAAGCCCGGTATCCCGATGTATAGCATAAGCTAATCTCTCTCTCTCTCTCTCTTGCTCGGTAAGTTCGAACGTGTGTTGCCTCGGCTCCCGTTAATACATCCCTTGCTAATTGTATTTTTACTCCTCGGAGTTAATCCATTACAGGAAAAAGAACCCCAGGCTCACTGGCTCTGCGGGAAGTTTCACGCCGCTTCAGTCTGCATTAGCCACTGCCCCTTTGGCCAACGAGAGCAGAGAAGCAGTCGGTATCAGCCCACCACTATACGTCACCGCCTCACCGCAGCTCCAACACCTGCCGC
>JAWWEQ010023769.1:0-27380 GCA_035583055.1 Torymus tubicola | reverse complement strand
TACAGGTGATTGAAGATAATTCATGAATTTTGAAAATTGCAAAACTTTTGATGTGCAATAAAAAACAGAAAAAATAATTTAGAAAAATTTGCAATCCACAGAAAGGTAGTATTTCACCTCTACCTTAATATCCTTTTTTGATTTTTATTCTATGACTAATACAACCGAAGATATTGTAGTTTAAAGTGCAACCCTATTTACAAAAAATTTTCACGAATTTATGGTCGGTACTGTATATACGTTGCGTCATGATGTTAACGTCTTAGTATTAGTGCTTAGGAGCAAGCACATAATCAAAGGTAGTCAATTAATTTCATCTTACGTATAAACGGTATCAGCATTATTCAAAACTGCGTTTACTGATATAATTATCAACGATACTTCGACTGCTAAAAAGTTGGAACTCTCACACTCATCTTTAACTTTACTATCTTGAAGAAAATACGAAATACCTGCTTTCAAAATCCGTGAACCCATGAACCAATAACAAAGCGATAATTTAAAATTTAAAAAATCGCATACACCGAGCGCGCATTCTTTCCATCAAGAACGCGTGCACAAAATATTCATACACATTCTCTCAGAACAGCGCATATAACACGTGAAAAAGAGACGAAAAAAGGACACCGAACGCATACGCATGCTACTCATAACTAAACGCACGTACATGAAGCTATTCACTGTATACACGACGCACTACGATGACGGGCGATATGCCGCTCATAGGCCAGGAAACGAAGGTCGGAAATCGACCTTTTTTTAAAGTAGCTTGCCTTTTGATATTTTGTAAAACACATCCTCTAAAAACGATGTGAAAATGGCAGGTTGCAAAAATACCGGGGTAACCCCTAATTTTGTAAAAAACCACCCCCCTAAAACGGTTTTTCGCTTATAACTCCCGAAGGGTAAAAGATATTGGAAAAAGTCCGAAACAAAAGTTGTAGAGCACACAATTTTACATAATAATCACCTATATTACTTTTTTGCTATCGATAAAATTAAGTAAGGCCGAAGCCTTCCGGGAATGTATGGCCTCCCTCGGGAGGCAAACCATCTTCTTCTACTCTGTTCAGCCGACTTTCTGTATCTAACGTTTTCATAATCTGAAATTAATAATTTGTAAAATTAAAAAAAAATGGGTTTTAATTGAATTCTACACTGACAGAAAAAATAATACATACCATTTTCGCAATGAACAGTGGTATTTGATGCACTAGCTTGTTGAAGCTGTAGTAACTGTAAATGCAACTCCTGCTGCATGGCCTGTTGCTGTAGTTATTGTTGTAATTGCCGGTATTGCTCTTGTTGTTGCTGCTGCATTTGCAGTAGTCGTTGCTGCTGCAAAAACTGCTGCACATCATTTGTGGAATTCTTCATTTCCTTCTTCTCTCTATTTTCCTGTAATTGAAAAAAAGAAATTTTATTTTATATTATATATTAATTTTATGGATATTATTGCTTGCCTCATTGTCACCATCTTTTTTCATGTCTCTATCTGCCAAACGTGCTAGTGTTTCGCAGACATTCGCTATTTGCTTCTGCTGTTGGGTGATTGCTGTCTGTTGCTGTATTAATATATTTGTAATTTCCTCCGCTGCCTCGCTCTTATGTGTTGACACGTCCTGCTAAAAACATAAAACAACATTTTGTTATACTATAAATTTATGTTGGTTAGTAAAAGTGCAGAAAAATTATACTCACATCATTACGATGTCCTTTTGGTTTATTAAATATATTGCCCATTTTCCTTTGACTCTTCTGTATATTATCATGTATTTTAGATAGCTAAATTTATACTAAACTTTTAAATTTCATCCAGTTACTTATATATGTTTTGGAAATTGTGTATTTACGATATCTATTATTGAGCTGTTTACGTTTTCTGACCGTTTAACATCGTAAACCAAAATAGTTTATTAATAATTCAATTAATTCTTTTTATATTATACTAATCATCTCTAAGCGCGCCTCGCGCGCCACTTTTGTTTTTGTAACCTCGCAACCCATTACTCCCACCAATCAAATCACAAATAAAGTGATTTCACAACAAATCCATCATTTTTTTAAAATAGGAGATTGGATATAAATGACTTTTTTGACGTAGTATGTGTAAAATTCGATTTTACACAT
Organism: Torymus tubicola; assembly: GCA_035583055.1. Lineage (NCBI taxonomy): Eukaryota > Metazoa > Arthropoda > Insecta > Hymenoptera > Torymidae > Torymus > Torymus tubicola. The sequence goes on along the minus strand of JAWWEQ010023769.1, from coordinate 25,250 downwards.
CATTTTTGGTGTATAAAATGCAATTTTACACATAGTGTGCGTAAAATAAAAACAATGTATAAAATCGAATTTTACACATATGTACTATGTCAAAAATAACTATTAAAATGGAGATTGATATAAAACCTGGACAGCTGTAGAATCGAAAATTAATAATAATAATAATTAGCTATCCTTAAATATTGATAAAACAGGCTGCATGACTTTTGGAAGTTACACTAATAGCGTCCCAAACAATTTTGATATACTAATTAATGATTCTAAAATAAAGAGTTGATAAATTTAAATATCTTGAAATTGTTTTCGAATACAGGGTGACATGGAAAGAAGACATTCAATATATTATCAATAAAACAACAAAATACCTTCTTTTTATCTTCCACAAACTTTCAAAGATTAACTGAAGCGCTTAGAATAGTTTACTATGAGCTTTTTCACAGCATCCTTAACTATGGTACAATAGTATGGCGAGGTGTTTATTCTATAAATCACTTCATATTGCAAAGCTTACAAAATAAATTACTAAAACTAGTAAACAAAAACAAATTCATAATTGAAAAAAATCCACTAAACCTCGAATAACTTTTTGCTTATGATTCTTAATTAACATTATAAAGAATTGAGCGATAGATTTTTAAGTTCGAACAGCATTACCAGCAAAAAGAGTATTTTTATTCCTCTAAGATATAAAGCTGTAAGCAGTAAAAATAGTCGCATAAATGCAATTTGTCTCTACAATGATCTACCTAATGAACTGATAACTCAGATTCTAGAAAAATCCCGTTAAAACGCTAAATTATTAAAAATGTTTAGCGGAACAACATTGTCACCAACAGACTTAATATAAATAGAAAATAAAAAAGGATATTCATAGTATTTTTTGTTAAGCGGAGAAAGCAAGGAGAAATAAGAGTGATCTATTAGTTTATCAGAACAACGTATAACTTAATGAGAAGTTATGATTAATTGTGAAAATTAAATAATCGTAGGCCAGAACTCTTTCCGATTGTAGAAGTGTGCTTCTAGCTATGAGAAATTTTTCGAGTAAACTTGTAAAATGAATATTTAGTCGAGAGCGACAAATAAATAGAAGAATGTAGTTCGTTGTTTTCGCTCGCTTTTTCAACTATATGACTAATATAAAGTATAGCTTTATTGCAATAGGAAATACAAGTCAATGCACTGTATTAGGAAAAACGGCTAGATTTTCGTGCGACGTTCGGGCACGCGCGCCTAAAAGTTCATAATTTATGGCCTTAGGCGGCCGACACTCTTGAGTTCGAGCGACGGCCAGAAAAATAGCCGATTTTTTCGGCCTGTGCGAGCGAACAGTTTATACTTAAACTAATATTAAAAAAAGGTTGTAAGAAAAACTCGTGTTTTTCACTGGTGGTCACGAGGCTGAGCGAATGCAATCGCGTCAGTCGCTCAAGTCGATAGCTATAGCGAGTGGTCTGTATCTTTGCTATCCCAAAACTACAATAAAAAGTACAAAACAAAAATATATATGTTTCATTATTTTACATATCTTCCTTTAGATCACGCCTACCTTTGTCCTTGAATTAACAAACGTAAATAGTGATTATGTAATTTATATATATATATATATATATGAAATGTACTGTTTACTTTGATCTCAGATTTATTTTATTTTTTTTTTTAATTTTATTGCATTAAGATTAGATTTATTATATATTCTGTATAGACTAGTTTCAAGTTAGTTTTTAGATGTGCCAAGCCTACGTACAGGTAATTTTATTACCTCTGCAGGGTTGACAATTGCATTGCAACTGCTGATAAATACATAATAATAATATTAACATTGTCTACTTTCCTTATCAGATGATAATCAATAAGTAAGTTTAATAATTACTAATAATTTTTACTCGATATTAAATCTTGAGATCATTAGTAAAGATTTATTAGAGACTAAAAATTTGCATCTTTTGAAATATTGGCTTTTCATAGATCTCATATGCAACATTATCATCTGAAAATTTCCTAAATTAAAAAAAAAAAATATAGTGGTGGCATAATCCTTTTTTTATTAGTCCAGATAATGTTTATCTTCAAACAATCACTTTTAAATCATAGTTTTTACGATTTTGTGAAATGACAACCTCGAAATTTAGATTCTACAAGTCAAAGTATATGAGAGACGATGGATAGTTTTCCTCATTGCACTTGTAAAGATACATGGGCAGACATAAGAAAAAAAATTTTTTCTCATACCCTGTCGGAAAGTGTTGTCTTCCCACCCTGCTCTCACGGCCGAAAGTGCCACATTCTCTCCCGCCTGAAACTGCGACGCGCATGCGCGTTTCTCTAATTTTCGGCCCGGCAGACGCCGCCGGCCTGCGTGTTACAGCCCTCGCTTCGCTCGGGCCGCAAACCACCTGTAAGCGGCGCTAGTCGGCAGAAAATTAGAAACGCACACAAGCCTCGCAGTTTCAGGCGTGAGGTTATGTGCTACTTAAGACCCTGAGATCAGGGTGAGAAGAATAATGAACTTTCCTCCAGGGATTAATACAGGAGAAAAAATAGTATACGCTACGCGGGCGAACAGGAAGACATCAATCCCGGCGTGTTTGCGACCCTTGCTTTCGGCTCGGGTGCGCAAGCGCACACGCGGGAGAGAATGCCTTCCTTTCCGCCCTTGTAGCATAATGTACTATTTTCCAATATCTTTTACCATTCGCGAGTTATAAGCGAAAACCCGTTTTAGGGGGTGGTTTTTTTACAAAATTAGGGGCTACCCCGGTTTTTTTGCAACCTGCCATTTTCACCATCTTTTTTGGAGGATTTATTTTACAAAATATCAAAAGGCAAGCTACTTTAAAAAAAAATCGATTTCCAACCTTCGTTTACTGGCCTATCAGGTCGCATTATTATTGCCGCGGTTGCGCACGTGCACGCGCGTAAATAAATGCGAGCAGAGAGCGGTATATGCCGGGTGTACACTATTTGTCGTAAGATGCCCGAAGTAAGAGGTGTTTCGATACCGAGATTACTCGATTTCCTCTGTTTTATAGCCGAGAAATTGTAAAATGGCACACGTACACGGGGAACATTGTCGACGACGTGGTTGTAAAATATACGGTTTCATGGAATTTACGAAATGTTATTGATATACGCGAAGAGTGCCGTAGGTTGCATATGGTTTTGTAAATTAAAAAAAAGGTTATTTTTTCACAAATATTTTACATATACATATGCGTGGCAAGGTTACGTTTTTATATATGTAAAAGATGAAAAAACAATGTACATACACTTTGTTTCATGAATGAAACATGTGTGATAATACGAAATACGCTCGAGGATTCGTATGATTAATATAATCTGAACGTATAGATCTGCAGTAAATCAAGCACTTCGTGTTATTAATGGGGTTTCAGCAATTACTCTTACCAATCGCATTAAATCATAATCCCAGACGTCACAAATGCCATACATAGTATACTTCACTACTAAACCTTATACTTTTAAAAGAACTACGTTTTTGGTTGTGAATAACAAAAAGTAACTGCATATCACGTTCTCATTACCGAGCTGTAATTTGACAATAAACAAAAACTGTGGGAGCCAGTGTGAAACGAATTTAAGACTCTATTTGCGTGTAAATGAACCGTACAGCTGCACAATTCACTTTGCAGTGAGCCCTTTTGAAGTTGTTTTTTTACACAAAGTCGCGCTTGAATATTTTTTTAATTTTCTGCGCGCAAAACGCCACGTGGAAAACCTTTGGCCAAGGTAACTGTATACATTTCCCGGAGTATTCTCTTGTTAAAATGTTTTGTACTGAATAATTTTTGAGCATTCATATGTGAGTATCATAATATCATTATTTTGTTGTTAAAAATTATTAATTTTAACATATCACCTTTTTAAAAAATTTAATATAATGTTTAAAAAACCACGGGACATTACTGCTACAAGCTACTTCGATCAAAAAACACATCTACAAATTTTATCTTTGACTTTCACTTAAATCTTGACCCAGAAACAATCCAAAATAGTCCTCTTCTCATAACACCCCACATGCTCACTGATATTAACAAAGATCTCTCCAGCAAAAAACTCTCATCCAATTTCCAGTTCCCCCTCTCAAAAAAAACACCATCCCCCTCTTCATTCTCAAAGTTATTACACCAACTCGAAGCCAAGAGGGCAAAAAACCACGACGTCCATAATTCACATACCCTCGCGTATAACGCTTTTGTCGCTTAGCGCCTCGCGCGTACCGTTCTATTAATCTGCATCCGAGAATTAATCTCACCCTTACGCGTAGCGGGATGATGAGGTTAGCACTCGCACGAGCGCATGGAGTAATTATGTGCAGCGCTGCTCAGCTGCTGCTGCTACTATACCGCCTCCGGTAGGCTTGGGGGGGTGTATCCGTTTCCCTTTTTGCCCTCGCGAATTTCCGGAGCGCTGATTGCGTTCTAATTTTACGGAGGGTTTCGAAAGGTGTTTTCGGAAGCAAGAGGGCGCGAAGAGTTGCCGGTGTTTGATGAATGGAAATTTTTCGTCGGCGTGGATGAATAAGCGCGTTCTTTACGTAAATGATGAATTGTTGTTTTCGTAGAGAGAGAGAGAGAGAGAGAGAGAGAGAGAGAGAGAGAGAAAATAATGAAATACTCTTTGAAATGGAAATATTATGCGTATTAGAGTCTACTGCATGTATAATATTTTTTACAAAAGGAAAAATAATAAAATTCAATATTGAAAAATATACATTTTTAGAAGTATTATTGTTATTATGACTATCTTTTGAAGTCAAATTTATGCTCTTGTTTACGCTCAATTACTCACTAATTCTAAGATAGAGATATACCTAAACAAGTCCACACTTTATCATCAAAAAACTTACGAAAAAAAAATTGTAACAAAACTAACTCATTATTAAACGACCTTCTACTCAAACCGATAAATATAACTGCCACCAAACTATCAACATAATGTCTCAAATTATTTCCAATAGCTAAAATCTATCATAAAATCCAATTAACGTTCAATAAAAAAGAATTCTCACTGATAATAACAACTAAGTGAACACTCAACCGCAAAATCCAGTCTCGAATATAGCGAACCAATATAGAGACAAGAAGTGCGGTAGGCGGCTGCTCGCCTGCCTAACGAGACCGTAAGCGCAGATGAGCTCTCATGGGCGATCAATCGATTTGCGCGTATAGTAAGCGCGCGCGCGCCTTTCCGGTCCGAAAATTCGAGGAGAAACAGTGCGCTGGGGACTGAGAGAGAATGAGAGAGAGAGAGAACTGATCGTCAATTTGCATTTATAACGAAGCCCCGAGACCGGAGACGCAGTTGCATAATCGGGGATTTCGATCGTACGCCATCAGGACAAAGGAGCTGTACGTCAGTGCTGCGAGGCGATAGAGCGAGAGAATTTGAAAAAAAATGAGGGTTGCGCGGTGAGGGAAAATAAAGTGGGAATATTTTCGTTCTGTAGATTGAAAGGTGTGAAGGTGATATTTGATGTTATTAAAATTATTAATCTCATCAGGTTTGTTTATGAGATTCATAAATTTGATATTATCTTTTATTACCGCAAGATATGTGAAATCAATTCTGAATTCTGATATATATCAGTATCTGTTTTAGAGTACTTATTTGATTAAAATGATTGGTTATTGGTAATTGAACTCTTGGTCTCTGATAAAAGACAACTAATTAAATCGTATATAAAAAATCTTTAATACAATAAATTTTAAGTCACATATGTAAGTCCAATATATTTAGATCCAACAACATCAGTACAGCCCACGCGCCATATGTTTTTCAATAAACAAAACAACCAATTCGATTCCTTCTCCTTCGTACCCCAAACCAGCATCGCTCGCAATCACCCACGCTTTCATAAAACAATGTCGTCGAGCAACTCAATAAAAGATCACTGACCAGAAACCCAACCCACGTCATGATCGTACGACCGTCCTTGTCGAAACCAATACTACCTCGGTGGTTATTTAAAAACCTTCGTGGTTTCTCGGCTACCACACACACATATGTACACGACCAAATGTGGTACCGTGTATAGCTACAAACCAGTGCTCGGAAACGATCGATATTACTCGATTCTTGAAATACTGCGACGACCGATGGTGCATATGGAGTGTGGGTGCGTTTGGACCCTATTGTTATGACTTCGGACTTCGCTGCCGACGGTTAATTAGTCAACAGTAGAGGTTTGTTACATATTGCAGAGAATACTTGGGCGCGTGTATTGTTGTATCTTTTCTACAAGATTTTTCAACTTTGACCCTAGATTAAGAAAATTTTCGCCGATGAGGATTAATTCAATAGAACAAAAAAGGTACAAAAAAAGGTATTATTCAAAATTAACTGCTGTTTCGCAGTAAATGCACCATTGAAACATCAACACTCGTATACAAAAGACGACGAGCAGCGAATTCTTTAGCGACAGTCCCGAAACATAATAGCGGTGCACAGCTGAGCAGGAAATTAAAGCGGCGGTTAACACATACACCTACGCACGTCCTACACCTATATACACAACTGCTCGATATATACGCCTGCACACCCAAAGTCTCAGAGAGTCGCAATCTCGGCCTGCCCATCGATTGAACGACAGTATGTATATACGGCAAAGGCACGCAGCCTATATGTATTACAAAGCACGTATACGCTTGCGAGTGCTTCGAAAGTAGAGTATCCCTAATAACGCCTGAATTTTCCATTAATTTGACAAGTTGTAAAAGTGACAATTATCATCTAACGCGAAGTACAATACGTACCGCATTGTCTTGAACTAGACACCTCACCGCACTTTCCTATTGAATTTATCAGCCTGAGAGTTCGTGATTAAGTTACACACGCTGATGTCGTTAGGAAAGTTTTCGGCGATCGTATATGTATATATATATATATATGTATACACGTGTGACACTATATGGTAGGTACGAGCTCTGCGAGCATTACGGTGAACAACAACGACAACGCGTATACACAGGCGTGTACGGTATTACTGTCTGATGCAACGTGCTCGGAGCAATGTATGCGTGTATATGTGGTGCGTGGCAAGTTTTGGGGGTGTTGTATGTCAGACACGTAATGGCTGGGAGAGACCGAATGCGAATTGGTTTTGTGATAACGTAGTACATATGAGGACACGTGTGTATCGAAAATTTTGTAAGATAATTGTAAGGTGGTTTTAGAAAATGTGGATAGTGGGTTGATTTAGTTGGTTCTGATGGTAGAAAGGAACGTGCATTTATGGCCGTAGTGTTATGGAAAATTACTTAGGATGAAGATGGTTTAGATTGTATAGATAGTTGGAGTAAGGTATTTATTCATTTAACAATTGAACTATACGATAAAATATACACCGAGAAAAAAATATAGTTAACTTAATTATAAAACTACACTACCACAAAATATAGTGCCCTTTTGTTACAACTATAATTATTTAATAAATTTAACTAGAAAAAAAAGTTTTTGTAATTAAAAATGTAGTAACATTAACTATATTATCTTGAAAAAAATAAAATGAAAAATTTACTATGTTATATAGTTAAGAAAATATAGTTGAGAAAAATACAGTTAATATTAACTATATATTTCATGGGTATTAATCGAAACACTCACATTCCATACTCAATAACATCTAAATTCTTAGATCATCTAATCTAATAATAAATAAAATTTTAATTTTCATACATCAAATAATATGTTGTACAGCGTAAATAATAATTTAAAAAATTCAATTAACTATAATTTTTTGTTAAATTTAGTATAAAATATAGTGCGATTTTGTCACTACTAATATTCATAGTAAATACGAATTAATTTTAAAGTTACTTGTACTTGATAAATATAGCAGAAATTTACTATAAATATTTAGTAAACTTAATCTTTATTATTATGTTACAAGAACTTAAATATTTACTCAAAATTACTATTTTTAATTAGTAGAAGAAGTTAATTTATTTTTATTAAAATTTACTGTATATTATATCTAATGTGACCATTTTATTTTAACTATAATTAATAGTTAGATTTACTATAAAATTATATTTAAAAATATTGAAATATTGTTAATTTTCTAATAAAATGTACTTACTTCTACTAAATCGTATTTTAGTATGCTTTATATAGTAACTATCACTAATGACTTTTTTTCAGTGTAGGCTATATGTTGTTGATCTCTAAACATGCGTAGAATCGCTAAAAACGTTTGTATTCCTATCTATAAGTGCTGAAAAATATTGACTACAATATTAATACAGTCTTCTATCGAAGTAAACATAATAAAAACATATTATCAAATTATTATATACCACAGAATCATAATTATTATTTACCGTTACTCTGAAAAACTCACCAACTTCTCTACAAACTCAACTATAATTACGGACAAAACTGAATCAACATAAACTTCTACCTACAACCATCTATACCCTTTGTACAAACGCAAACATATATCCTACTTATACTCCCCCATCCATAGCATCATGCGGTAACTCTATATCCATACGCCTGTCATCCCGACATATCAAGCCAGAAAGAAGCTAATGGAACCACTCGATATAAGACTAAGTACCAAACAAACCCTCACACTCCTCCCACCTGCCTCTTGTTTACACGACTATTATCGGAAACTGCGGCGAGTCGCCGACAGAAGCGCAACAGCTCGAACAACAGCATCCTCGCGTACATAATGGACGGTGCCACGAGAACTTGCTCTCGATTTTACACGCGAATGTGCTTCGGATGGAGGTAGATATAGGTAGGTTGTGTATATGTATATGTATGTGTCTGCAGTGCCAACAAGTTTTCCTAATTATCCCGAAATTCTATATTGACCTGTGTGGGTCTATTTGAGCTATTCCACTATTTATTTCCTTTTTAACCATTTTCTTACGGTATCTTTGACTGCTTGTAACTTTTTGAAAAATTAATATTTTTTAACGAATCTCAGCTTAAATTTTAACTTTTACTGTCTGCTTTTATAATCTACTTTGGTCGTTTTCGTACCATAAATATTTGCAATGTGACACTCAATAGAACAGACATCATTTTTAACGAAATAGAGAATATTTGAGATTTAAAAGTAGCACCAAAAAAATATACCATCGAAACAGTCTCGGAAATATTTTTTTTTTTACATTCGTAAGATTTTTGATTTCTCTTGCTTTTCTATAGAAATTGGGTAAATGTGATATTTCATATCTCAAAACTAACATAGGTAAAGTGTTTATCATGGGCATGGCCTGTATAGGGGCCATCCCGTCCTCTAAAGGTTAATAAAGAAGAAAAACTTTGTTCTGTAAATGTGCCTAAAAATTAAATTCCTTTTTCAAGCTTCGTTATTCAGAAAAAACGTGAAATTTGCATCAGTTCTTTCAATTCTAAGATGACTGGTTTCGAATGTGTCTATGATGCTATCACACGTAACACTGAAAACTGTCACTTAAAAAAGTAATCCCTTGAATCGAGCTTGTTCTTATCATTTTTCACATTCGGAATAGTTCAATGAACAAGAAAAAGTTTCTCTAATAAGTGTGCCTTCAAAAAAAAAAATTTTAATTTTTTTGTCAACGTAAGAGGGAAATAAATAGTGGAATAGCTCATTTGCGTTTGAGTTTTCGATGGTACTTCTATATCTATGGCTTCTTGTAATAACTATATATTAGCACTTTTCATGGTTTCGAGAAAATCGGGGTTTTAGTTTTGAGATTAACCGCTGCACTGCATATATGGTTTCATGTCTAAATCATATACTTTTTACCATATTTAGTGAACCAATTACTGATCATGTATCAATAATTGACTGTCATTTATATGATTATTCCTGAAAGAAAATAACAATTAGTAAAGGTATATGATTTTCCCGGTCAATTATAGCTATATTGTTTTTCCAGTAACTTTTTATTTTTTATAAAGAATTTAATCAATATAATAATACCGTTATACTAGTTGTGTAAATGGATGTTGAAGTGTGTTTTTGTATATGGTTGATGCTTAAAATCTGAACTATTCTATGTAATAATATGGGTAAAGTAAACATTTAGTTGTATACTGTTTCATTTTCATAAACAGAAAATACATTTTTTTCAATATGTCTGACTTAATAAGAATAAATTTGATTTTCAAAAAAGAAAACATAGATATGCATTTAATCAAATGAGTAACGAAGCATTCTACCAAACACTTGTTGATCAATGGACATTTAAAATTACTTTCATGGGTGCATCACAGTAGCAGCCTTAACACGACTGAAAATTTTTTCTCATTCATGAATATGCAGGCTGCTATCATAAGCGTATGTATAAAATATCCGATCAATATTCGATCGATTGTCCATATCCCTCCGTGCAAATGAAATTACAGCGTAGTCAACCCACCGTGATATTTTAATGAAAACATTTCCAGCCGGATAAATCCGAATTATTCATCTTTACAATTCATTTGGTCTGTTCGTCGACAAAGCACATGCGCACCACCGCTCTTATCAATTTGATCTTATCAAGCAACAATTAACATAGCCCCATCGCATGCCCACTAGCAACACTCAATGTTACAATTAGAAGATTTTCACGTGCCACAGAATCAGACACTATACATGTATGTGTATGCCCTCCACCTCCACCAAAGTACGTGCAGTTTGAATCGGAATTAGTTGATCCATATCAGAGCACGCGGTAGTTTCTCCGAAATCAAAAGTTTACAAACTCAGTTTTGCCTCTCCCCCCTTCCTGCGCCTCACTGTGCGACAAATTAATCGCTCCAACGATCGTGCTTGAGAGCAGGGGCTGCAAGTTTGATTAATAAGTTGTGTAACTGCGCTTTGTTTCGAGTGAATGAGTAGGTTTGTTAGTGACGAAAAATATGTTGGACTTTTGAGTGAGATAAGAAGTGCTTTTAAAAGTATCAAATGATTAAGAAAGTTATTTGGTGTTGGACTTGAATGGTTTACCAAAACTGTTATTTGTAATAAACTAAATATTATAATCTAACAAAAGTTTATTCCTTTTTTTACCTTTCTTTATTTTATTTTAAACGTTAAATATCTGTTTGAAATTACTACGGAATTAAAAGAATCCATTCGATGAACATTAACTTTTTGCACAAAAAACACTAACTTAGTTCAGCAATCCCTCATCAGTCCCGAAATCATCCCATAAACTTCGAATCCTCTCTAACCCCAGTCGAAAAAAACAACACCCTCGAAAATCCTTCACTCGAACCGTCTCTCTCTCTCTCTCTCTCTCTCTCTCACTCCACGAGCGTTAACGAGCTCTAAAGAAAACAATGAAAATTCCCTTCTAGCCGACTCGTCTCACGTCCCACGACAATCCCGCAGTACATTACACGCCACTGTCGCCCTTGCAACGAGAAATTCAGTGGCCTCGCGCGTGCGCTTGACGATCCTCACGCTACAACTTGCAATTTGTTTTCCTTTTTATGGGCCCCACGTCCTCATGATTATTTGCCGACGTTGCTCTCTCTCTCTCTCTCTCGCTCTCCCTCTCTCTCTCGCTCTATGTATGTATGTGTATATTAGCCCTCTTCAGCATCCTAGCAAATCCGAGACGCGCGAATTTAGCGCCCCCGTTTGAATTTCAAGCGGATGTAAATTTTCACCGGCGCGATTTCGCTGCGCTTTGTGTATACGGGCGCAACGGCGTTGCTGTTGCCTTCTTTTTTGCAAGAGAAAGAGAGAGCGAGAGCGAGAGAGGGAGGACATCGTATGTATTTTGAATGAGAAGAAACGAAAGCACTGACTTTTTATTATGTATATGTGTCGTAGAGAACGTTCGTCTTGTATATATTTTAGATTGTTTTTCAGTATATGTTATGTTTCGGATTAATTATGTATTAAAAATATTATATTTTGGTTGCATGATATATTCACCGCGAAAATGTAGATTTTTCTATGAAACATTGAAAGCTCAATGTTTTTTTGTTGGAGAAAAATTTACATTTCGATAAAATTTCAAGCTAAATATAGATTACTTGCTGGTCTAACAGTGTATATTTTTAATAAACAGTTCTAGTATTACTTTAAATTGCAAACGTTAGTTTTACGAACGCATAAAAACTTACTCCATATAACATTTCATTTTCTCTATAACGTCCTTTATAATTTTTCATAAACTACACGTACATAAAAAAGATAGCACAGTATCACCACACTAAATCCAAATATTATAAATATTGTAAAATTCTTCATAAATTCTAAAAACTCCCACCGTATTGATCTTCGACAAAACAACCCTAATACGCTGTATCTAAACTTTAACTAACGACGTATAAAATGAAACCATCACACGGGCATCAATAGTCTACCAAAATTCATATATCGACCAGCCCGCATATAATATATTTATTCTCCCCGTACCCTAGCGTTCGATAAAACAATGATTTATGACGCTAACTGATTTACGATAAGACGCAGGAGAAACAACAGGGTAAAAGCCATCGCGAGTTGCGCTACGTCGTAAGTGGGGATATATACACACACACACACACACACAAGTTTTATATATATAAATACTTGCGCACGGGGTCGTAGATCCCAAAGAACCAATCGATCGGAAAACAGAAAAGCACGTACGGAAAAGTGAGTTTCAAGATTATCTGCGTAAGTCGGAAAAAGTCGCGCACACGGAACCAGACAGTCAAGTTTAGTAGTACGACAACAAAGTGATAGAAAAAAAAAGTTGTAGAAGAAGATAAAGAAGAAAGAAACGAGAAATGAAGTTTACCTGATTGCTTCGTTGGTTCGGTCAAATTGTGAGAACCCAGAGAATAGCAGTAGGCTAAGAAACTGTACAATCGTTCAATAACAACTAACTAGCATTTGTATCTGGACCAATTACAATGTATTTCTTACCTTATATACTAAACTTCCAGACTGAAAGAAGGATTTATTTATAGTTAATATAATTAGTAACAGTTAATACAAAATAGTTGATTTTGGGGAAATAAGGAAATTGTAATACATTCACATTTGACTGAAATTCCAAAATATTACTATTAATGATGCGCATATTAATATAGTTAATATGCCTAGTTAATAAGAGTTCACAAAGAGTAAATGTAAATAAATTTTTCTGTGTATTTTTAATATATCTTCTTATTGACTGTAAATAAATTCTTCTCTCAGTACATATACATTTAATATAATTCTTGTATACCTTATGCATATTACATAGACGAGAGAAGTATTGAGAACACAGCTGAATAATGAATTTAATTAGTATTTGCATAAAATTTATGAGTTTAATGATATTCTAAAATGAATCTACATAATTATATTTCATATGTAACAGTTTTATCTTTGTCGATCACATAAAAAAAGTCGCTCACTATAATGACAAGAAAATGTTAGGATATTAATGTATTAGTATTATATACTAAAAAGTAGACGCGTAAAATAACAGTTATTAAACTTGATCAAAACGCAACAGCATCAACCCCTAATGGCATGAGCTAAAAGAATCATCGAATAAATTTTTTTTCAGTCGAATGAATGCGAAACTAACTACTTTTTTCGTTCACTTGTTCGTTAAAAAAATTTCCAGCCAACCTATTAACTTTTTATTCTGAACGGTCTCTTAAATTTTATATCGTGCGGGGGATTCACGCATAAAAATTGAATTCGGTTATACGCTTTTATAAACTTCATAACGAAATTCGCTGAGCGAGCGAACGCAACGGCACATAAATATTTTTTCGCGTACAATCTAAATAAACTGACTTTTCGTCGAAATATTTCCATTCGTTGGAATCATAATACCAAAAAGTTTATCGCTAAACTCAAACGAATTCACCGAAAAATGTTTTCACCATATATAATTAACGTTTTTGCTAAATGCAACAACATCGTTGTGGATTATGTAACGAAAATTAACGACGTTCAGAGATATACACTCGTGTCCTTTCTTCGCTCTCGACGCACACATGCTTTAATTAAAATTTACACTTTCCCACCTAGCAGCTGTGACTATTATTTTAATAACATTCTTTCATTCCCCGACGGAATGGGAGACACTTGAAGAGTGGCGAAGTGTGCCACGTGGATTCCTCGCTGAAATTACGTCCATCGCAGTGAGCTCACGAACTTTTCCGGTGTGAAAAGCATTTACCACGGTGACAACGTGATTTGGAGAAAATATTAAAAAAAGTTGTGTGTTTTAATTTATTTTAATTCTGTAGTTTACTTGTGTACTTTGAATATTTTGACGCAGTAGAATTGATACAAATTATGTAGTTCAAAATTTTCACATCAACTTTTACTGTGAAAATATTTTTATATCTTTTGTTTTTCATTATTCGATATTTATCTATAACTAAACGCACATGTCAAATCAAATTGAAACAAATGATTGATGGAATAAAACAAGTCAAAGTGTGAATTTTAACTGACAGATCAAACCCATCGGTAACGAAAATATTGACAATTACATATTGATGGTTTGTAAAGCGGTTTTTGATATCAAAATTGTTTTTACAAATATTTTCTTTTTAAAAAAAAAATGTAATAGTAAAAGCAATTGAATAAAATAAGTAATAACTACATCATTTCAAAAAAGGAAATTCTACTTTTCAAAATCTAAGTTCCATAAATATTTCTGAAAATAAAATGAACTTACAATTAAGATAATTAACAAACTGATAATTAACAAAAAAAGAAACATTTCAAACAAATAATGTTTCGACAAAAACCTTTTTTTTTTATAAATACTTACTGGACCGAAATGATTTCTTTTGAAGCAAGCATAGGTATAAAAGACACTCAAAGGAAAAATGGTATAAAGTTGCATTGAAGCGCAGCCGTTTGTACAAGATCTTTCGATTGCCTAAGAAAGTGAATAAATAACGTAATATTCAGTGTGCTTCTCAAGTACATAGCGAGTACATGTTTTCAGTCTGCGCATTTGAATGCTAATAAATCCGCTTGCGATTCGTTGTAATTGAAGAAAACTTTGTTGAGGTAAAGGATTTCAATGTAAAGGCATAACTGGCAGTGAAAAGACTAGATGTATGTATAATTTAATTTTACTTTTTTTAATGCAAATATTATTTCTTTTGATTCGCACATTTGCAAGTTAATGTTAACAAAATAAAACGTATAAATAATATTTTTAATCTAGGAATAGATTAATAAATTCAGGCGTCATTTTATCGAAACAATATATTTGCTTGTACAATTCAATGCATACGTTTTATTTTACTATTACTAAATGCTTCGTTTTCGACAATTAGAGATAACAAGTTCCCAAACAAATGTCGTTTACGTAACTACGTAGAAAAGTAATAACATGTTTTTGTTGACATTCAATAGCAATTCTGTTTGTCTGACAAATGTTTTAAAAGTTACTAATTAGTTTCTAGAAGAACGAAAAAGACGTAAAATATTCATACAATTTGTATAAAATATTATTACCAAATTTGTCAGTCCTACATTTTAATAAAAGAAATATGTAAAGACCAAAAACTGGTCTCTTCTACTTTCTCTAAAAATAACAAGATTTTACTCAGTTCATTCTCTAAAATTCTTCTTCATCAATCATCACCACCATTTCTTCATTACCCAATACTAAAAGATACCAATTAAATTACAAAACATAAAACACATGTGAATAAGCTTTGACACCCCATAGACCATAAAACCCAAAAGAAGCCCCATCAGTAAACTATCGCGCAACAGCTTGCCAGCAACGACAGTTTCTCTCTCCCTCTCTCCCTCTCCTCTTGCACAGCTGCCCATCGCAATCGCTGCAAAATTCAGTTAATTAACCGACCTCGTGAACCGCGCGACGCGTCCATCCGTTCGTCGACATCGTCGACGCGCCCGCGCGCGAGAAAATCGAACTCGCCACCGTCGGCACGGCAGGGCAAATGGGCCGTAAAACAATCGCAATAACAATAAAAGCGTAGAGGGGAAAAGTCGGAAAGTTACGAGACTGGTACGTAATTATGGCGAA
This sequence comes from Torymus tubicola, assembly GCA_035583055.1. Lineage (NCBI taxonomy): Eukaryota > Metazoa > Arthropoda > Insecta > Hymenoptera > Torymidae > Torymus > Torymus tubicola. Next base: position 9,276 of record JAWWEQ010023769.1, on the reverse strand, counting down.
GGGAGAGAAAGAGAAAGAAAAAAAAATGCTGGGATGGACGTATCGAGCTTTTCTTTTGAATGTATACGAGAGCTTTTTTTGCGCACAAGGGATTAATGGTGAGGGATTTGCGACGTGTTTTTCTCCTCTCGAGCAAATTGACGACGCGTGCTAGTTCTACTTTGCTAATTGGATGGAAGTTTTTGGAAGCTGGTCGGTGATTCGTCAAGGTGAGAGAAATTTGAGGAATGTGGGATGAATTTTTCATTAGAGGGTGACAATAGGGTAACTATTGATTGTGCTTAGAAAAACAGGGATCCTGGTTTAAGACCATAATGAAACTAATCTGTAAGAAGTGCGAGGATTATCCATGTGTCCACTGGAAAGTAGATTAGGAATAGTTAATTTCTTTATATCTGAAATTCATCTCGTTTAACATATATATATATATATATATATATATATATATATGTTAGATAGAGGTATTAAAGTAATTTAGATTACACTAAGCTTTTTAAATGTTATAAAATGAATTTTCGCGTTATCTGTAATTTTAGTAGATAACGATTTTACATTACGGCTCCTTTGGGCCACGTGCCGGGATCATAAATGTTGCAGAATTATCTTGTGCAGAGGTTAGCTCATACAGTACACGCGAGATAAAGCCCAACTGTGTATAATCAAGTTCGCGATTTCAGTAAAAAAAAATCTCAGCCTTTGTTCTCAAAAGAATAAGGTATCAAACTAAACGTAGAATTTTAATAGCATCTTCTAATTGTTTCAGATGAAATGAAATTATTCTAGATATGTAAAATGTTAACATTGGCCTAATTAAGTTCATATGCGCTAAACTAAGCTGTAAAACATCAACTAATAAAATATGTAAACGTCGTCTTACGTGTCGCAAGTTTGTAATGTATACATAAGTATTAATTATTTATTCTTTAAACTCTTAATAATAAATAGTAGTCTAGATTTAGACGGCCATATTACTTCGAATTTCATTATTTAAATTATTGAATAAGCTAAATATAACCTACAACTTACACATTTTTCTATCCTTCATTTTATAATACAATAATATGCAATTGTATTATTTTATAAATAGTACTATATTGATTCAAAATTGTTTGTCTGCTTTTCATTAATTCTCTGATTTATGTAAAGTATGAAGTGCATATCACGAAAAGCATTTAACATACCAGTAAAATCAAAATATCTCTGAATAAACTTTTATTGTCTACATACTTCAAGTCCATAATTGTTGATACTAACGAAATACCTGCGTTGATGGATTCAATTTCATCCAATCAAAATCAATTGCATTAAACGAGATACTTATAAATTCCGTTGTAATGTAACTATTGATTCGTGCAAAAAGTTATACACTATTGGTCAAATAATTATCATTTGTCAGAATCTCAGCTATTCATATAAATTAATGATGATTCAAAACATACCTTGGAAAACATTCAATTGCACTCGACCGAAATATGGAAATTTAAACATCAAGGACGTTATATTAATTTAATTCCGATAAAATATAAAGCGTGTAACAATTTCAGAAGCGAGAAACTGCAATAAGTATAATTTTAATTCCTTGTCTTTTAAAATAAATACGACTTGGAGAAATTCTTCGTCTTTAATAGCACCGCTATTGTCACGTCTCTCCTTAAGAGGATTCGACATTACGAAGTAATACTTTAATGGTCCGAATTTGCTCTCTCACCCAAAATAAAAGTTCTCGAAGCGAATTCTCTTTTATTCATTTAATAAAAAATAAAAATAAATTATAAATGTGAACGATTTCTTATATTTCATAACAATCCGTTTTTTGAAAATAAAATTTAGTAATTATGCGTCAGTAGCAGTAAAGCGACGATAAATGAAGACGAGAATAATGCGGGCTAAGGAGATTTTCATCAAATTTCCGCCCGCAAAGCCTCTTTCTCTCTTCCTCCCACGTTCCCGGAAGACGGGAAAAAGGATGGGAAACTCTTCTCGTGCTCTCTCTTTCTCTCTTTCTGATTTATATTTCTTGGGGAGATACGCGGACGGGAATAAAAGTGTCATAAAGTCTCGTGATCGACTAGCAGATATTTGATGTTTAGTATTATTTATACAAGCATATTAAACTTTAACGAAACGCCGTTTATTCATATAGATGAATACACATATTAGTGTATGTATATTATATAGGCATTCATTATTTCTAGCGCTTAATCTCTAAAATATGTCGATAAACATATTATTACGTTGAATATTTGATGATAGCATAAATCCCAGTGAGTGTTTCGATTTATGCAGCTCAAGTGGAAATTTTAATGTCTGCATTTGTGTTCCCAGCCTGATGATGCTAGAATTGTTAATATTCAAATTTATTGATCGTCCATTACGAAAACTGAGAAAAACATTTTCACATTTAGATCTCTATTGATTCTTCACTGTAATAAATGTGTACACTTATTCGGGAAATGGATTTTGACGAAACTCTAAGAATCGATTTCTGGTATCTAGAAATGAAACTCAGTATTTCGAATTCTATCTTATCGTCCCTTTCTTTCGAAACGTGGTAAGTACGTCTAATGTCACATATGCTCTATTTTGTTAAAATATGGAGTTATGTCCATTCCCTCTGTACGTTTTTACAATAGAAAGCCTTGAATTTCAGTAAAAAAATTATAACCACTAAAGATAGGCTAAGGAAATAATTAAAAAATTAAGTTAATGTTTGCATTTACCGGCTACTTTTAGAATCTCTTATCTACTAATTAACAGTGGATAGAGGAGACTTCATTTTTTAACAAAATAGAAGAAAAACGAGAGAAACGACTAATGGAATCGAATCAGGAACGTTGAGCTTTATTTTTAGACACCAGAAATTAATGTGCAAAATTCCGCGAAAGTCTCTTATTTGGAGGGTGCAGTCCCTTTATTAGTATTAGGATACAACCGTATAATTGATATTTGATAAAGTTACAAAAATAGTCCATTACTAAATCAATTATTAAAAAATGATATTTTAACAGACGATTATTTTTTCTACTCAGAAAAGCAATTATAAGACTCACACAGTAAGAGAATGAATAGGGTAGGAGTAATTAACAACGCCATTCATTATATTTGCTTTTGCCATGAATGTCTTTTTTCGCTCTTGATTTCTACCTACCACATAAACTTTGGTTATTGGAATATTTAAAAATTCAAAACGAAATTAGATGTATTTATAATAATTGAAACTATACAAAAATGAATTATTTCATTCAATAAAAAGTTGCTGTTAAATCATTGACACCTGACTTTGCAAACTTTATTTGATGATTCCATTTATTAATTTTTAGTTTATATTGTAACGAAATCACGTGAGGAATAATTTTGTTAACGTTCGCCTCGTCGCGAGAAATAGCGCAAGGAGTAGGCTGCGTGTAGTGTTTACGTCGGAACGTAAACACGACGATGACCTTCTCGGTAGGACGAGGCACTGCGGGGACGGCCGTCGCCTGTGACCTGGCCAGAGGCAGACCTTCACGAGAGAGAGTGTCCGCAGTGCGCGAGCGAAAGAGTGAAAGAGAGTTTCAGTGCGCTTGTGTGCTGGTGTACGGGGCCGAAGTGAAGTGCCGGAGGAGACACGCCAACGACAACAGCCTAGGAAGAGCCTCAAGGCAGCGCCAAACACCAGACTCCGGGTGAGAGAGGTCTCGCCGGCTCTACCCCTCCCAGCGTCCACCAGCGTCCACGGGGAGCTGCCGTACAGCACGCGAGGTAAGCCCTGCGCGCAGGCGACGTTAGTGCGAAAGAGTGAGTGAGAGAGAGAGAAAGAGAGTGTGTGTGCGAGCGGATAAGCACCCGCCGAGAGTGCTTAACTGAGAAGCGAGGCTACGGGAGCCGCGCGGCTAGGTGTGTGTGCGCGACACACACCTTCTCCCGCCGAGCCTCGTCCGTTCCCGACAGCGGCCGACGGCGCCGACGAGCACACGTGGTGTTCGCGCCGTCGTATATAGCGAGCGAGGGCGCACCGGTTCTCCCTGCACGGAAGAGACTCCGTGCAGAACTTATGATTTGAACCGCTCAATAAACGAGCCACCGTTTTAGGACATAGACGCGCGTTGTTATTTCACGCGCCTGCTCCCCCTCCTTTTACAGGGATAGCCGACGGAGCGGATACCGCCGCCTCCGCGGGCACACGACGCGGGTGAGCGCGCGTGCAGCTGAGTGGCCGGGAAGACGCGCTCCGACCCGAGAAGCGCAACCAGGAGGTTGCGCGTTGCAGCGGGGCTTGCCGAGCCGAGAGAGCGAGAGAGAGAGCGCCGTGGGTGTTGCGCGGGCCAGCGCATTGTAAAACCTGTAGAATAAACTTGCTGCTCTTTCCGCTTCGAACCTAGCCCGTTACAATATAATTAATATTATTATACAAAAATTATTATTCTAATATCCTTTATGAAATTCTTATAGAAAATATAAATTATCGCATCGTATTAAATTTTCAATAAGTCAAAATTTTGAGTTATATGTTCAAATATTTTTTGAGAAAACATATACACACGCACACGGACACGCACATTCATACACACATTTCTCGAAAACAGTGTATTCCTGAGATCTAAAAACATATTTCTCTAGCGTTTTTAGCAAAATATAAATTTTTACTGTTACAAAATTCTGTCTAGAAAGAAGCAAAATCAATTAAAATTCACATTAATTTTCAATTATTAATTTAGAGAAACGTTTTGTTTGAATGAATTCATGCATCCGTCACATACATGTACGTTTTATACCAGTTTAAAACTTAAAAAGTAGCTAAAATTATAAGAAAAAAGATTTTATTACATATATTATTCTTTTTCATGCTCCTAACTACCAAACAAATATCTTTCGGTAAATTAAAAAAAATTCTAAAATGCTACTTGACAAATTAAGAAAAATTCCTAAAAGCACTGGTAAGAAACTCCTGTAAATTGTTCGACGAATTGGACGACATTCTATAGCTCTCGGCGGCTTTCTTCCCGGCGTTTTTCTTTTCTTCGCCAGCTAATTGAAACTCGTACCGGAAGACTTATTCGCTCGAGCAACTTTTTAATATTCTCAGTCGCTTAAACTTTTTTTTTTAAATGTCATTAGACATTTTAATTTTAGCGTAAAATCTGGGAAAATGGAGAAAAGAGAAAGAAAGGAGAGGAAAAAATCACTCGTTGTTAGAGAGCCTGCGGATTGGATTTCCCACTTCTTTCTCATTTCATATTCTTCATTAATTTACACGGTTTCTGCATTTACCTTATCCAAGTGCCAACTGCTGAGCTCGAAAGCTGAATGAAATTAAAAAAGTAGAAGCCGAAATGCGATGATGCACCTGAGCGTGCTTAAAGATACAAGGCTTTCTCAATTATTACTTCTGATAATGGAGTTCAATCATTCAGTTAGAACGTCTCTTTTTTCTCTAACACTTTAATACGTACCACTCTGTAATATTATAAAAAATAATGTTTCTTTATTGCTGCATTTACATTTACAATGTTAAAATAAATAATTCAAAATGAATTTAATATTACAGAATTAATAATTTTACAGCAGAATCCAATGAAACGCCGATTCCAACGAAATAAAATATTCTATCATAGAAAACTCATTTCATCACACTCTTTAATATTCTGTCTATAACAAAAACTCTCATCCATTTTCCCTCACCCCATTTAATGAACTACCAAAGCACCGCAAAATTTTCCTTTATATATATACCTGCAAAAATATACTTCTACAAAAAAAACGTGCTTCCCGTGCATAAAAACATTCTCATCCTCACGGTAAATCCGAGAGCAAACACACACCTCCCCGATAATCATCTCTATCGTCCATATAAAATCACAAAAATCCCCATTCACGCGATAACGAAGCCACACGAAAGAGATACGCGCACGCGACTTCTTGATTTGCGTACACGGAGAGAAAAATAAGGCGATTTTCCATGTCCGACTCACATGCCTTCTTAATAGTACGTAAATGCATTTCCAACTCCAAGGACAAAGAAAAAAGAAAAAAAATAATATTTCAGTAACGAAAATTTTTCTATAATACAGATTTCCGAATTTCGTTAAAAATTAAATGCGTGAGCTCTTTATTCGCGCATTCTTTATCTTCGATTTTCCTTAACCTATAGGTGATCGGCGGAGTAGATTCCGTGGGGCATCTCGCATCGAGGCTCGTATGCAGTTCGAGAGGCCGTAAAGACAGATATCCGCTCAAGTAAGCACAACTAGAAGTTGTCCATTGTACGACGACAAGAGAGAGAACGAGCGCCGTGAGTTTCCTTTGATAATTATTTTTTTTTAATTCGGAAATTTATTGTAATTTCGGAAATTTACAGAAATTGATATATTCGATCTTATATATCCGATCGTATATGATTATATGTGTATATTTTATATTATCATGTATAATATGTATAGTTGATATAATCATATATATAATATACAATCATGCGTAATTTTTTTTATCAGAGAATGTGCTTTCTATAGCATTCGCTGTCTCAGTAAATATTTTAAAATGCCTTTACATACTTTTCGCTAACATCGACAACTTTCGGCGATTATCCTGGCCTGAAAAAATCAGGCTCACATTTTTTAATAATTTTTGCTTATTCTAATTTACAAACTCTACAATTTATATAAAAAGTAATGTTCTAGCTTATTTCTAAGTACTTATATTTGTTTTTGAAGCTCGTTTTTCCATTGTTGCCCACTGTGTGGCGTCTCTATAAGGCACATTTACAATTTTACAATCAATCGCTTTACTTAAAATAGTATATGATTCAACTGACGTGTCCGTGGAAGTCGCATCTTCAATATTAAATCTATTTATAATTTACACAGAAAATTAATAAACTTATCGTTTCAACACTTAGACAAATGCTTCCGCTCGTAGAGAGATTTTCTCGATCGGCAAGCCTTGTTTCATGTGAAGAATCTATGCAAAAATATCCTTTCTCCTTTTTGTCCTCAGAACTAGGTGACAATTTTTTTTTTTTTTTTTTTAAGAAATACATTTGGAGACTGATTGTTGGACATGATTGCTACTTGGAAGAGCCTTATAATTTTACTAGAGCAAAATTTATCAACACTATAAAAACTAACTAGGAGAGTGTAATACCTATCAACCAGGATTTTTCTCAAATTTTGGAATAGATTTTTGATTATAGAAATATGAAGAAAGCTACAATATTAGACTCTAACGCTGAGAAAACTGAAGATTAATTTATTTGAGTTTAAATAACAATTTAAAAAATGAAAAATATAACTACTGAATGATGGTTCGTATTTGTTGTTGTAGAATTAAATAATATTGATTCCTTCAAAAATTATAGAAGTTTAAAATTGAGCAACAATAATTAGATGCGTCTGTTAATTAGATAAGCCCACGGGGGGCCTTCAACGCACTGTTCGCAATTCAGATGAGCGCGCACGATATAATACCTCCGAGAAACAGGGGAAAATCCGGTGGCGCGGTCGGGACTATTAGATACTGGACAGCCATGACTTGTTCAGATGTAAAGTCGGTATTTTCAGACACACTTCACGGAAAAATAAGTTCAAAATCGATCCTTTTTAGGCATGAAGTAATTCATCCTTTTATATTTTCGCTTTAAGTGATTTTCACTTGGAAATAAGTGCGAAAATCACACGAAAACATTTCACGCGATTTTAGCATGGTTAGTCAAGTGAAAAACGTCTCATTTTTCTCTCCGTGCAGTTACACGCACGTGACGTGAAGAGCATAAGTTTTTGATATTCGCGGGGGATGAGTATTTTTTTTTACCTCGGTTCCGGGATAGTCAGAGATGGGGAATTTTTAATAATTGACGCTCGGCTTCTTTGACAGCACGCGTGTGCACTGATACTTTAGTAATCTGTGAAAATTCACGCAACCATTAATCTTGCAATTTGTAAAGGTGATTGAAGAATCAGGACACGTGATGTGAGTTCGTTAGTTGGAAGCTAATAACAGAAGAATGGAAGTTTCATTCGTTCTAAAATTTTTGAAATATATGGTTGCAAATTATTTAATAATTTTGGTTAGAATTATTGATAAGTAAATAATGAATATTGACAAACGCATTAGATTTCATTTATTTCAAGTTTAGCGATACTTATAATATACATTATACTTTTATTTTATAGATTTCATTGCAGACTATATGATATAAAGTTGAATTGTTTATCTGAGTCTGCAGGCCATACTTTTATTTATAGTTAAGAAATTATGGAATGTGGAAGAAGTTATTATATAAATCCGTTTACAACATATTTTCATATACTTAACTTAAATAATGACAATATTGTAAAGGATGATAGGTGTGCAAAAAGAAATAATAGCAAATTTATATTACATAATCATTTTATATATCGATTATATTAAAATCATAAATTTCGTGTACACAAAAATGGAACATTCAAATTGCAACAACGCAAAAGCAACGTACTTCGCTACAATCACACGCTTGTTTCCCCGATAATCCGGAGGGTTATTCGTTAAAAATGCGCACTTACGTTTGTGGCAGAAAAGCAAGCGCAACGTTTCGAGATGTATTTGACGGTGACGATGTAGGTATAGCAGCCAAAACAGCTCACGACAAGAATGAGGCCTTAAGAGCGACAGTCTGGCGTGTACTTATCGGTGATTTTCCTCTGTTGCTCATCAGCGTAACCTGCACACGTTAGCGGTGATGATCACAGACGAGATGATCGACAATAAGCTTAAACCGAAGGCCCTCCGTGCTCGCTGTAGGTCTTTATATTTCCGCCCGGGCAAAACACTATTTCACCGCAAAACAATTATTATATAAAGAGATGTTTGAAAGTTGCTCATGTATCATTGATTTGTGCAACTTACCCCAACTGGGTTTTTACCGCCGCGTATCACGTCGACTTGTCTCTCTACTAAAGGGTTCGTTCCGAGAAACGACTGACGATGAGAGCACACAAGCTTCGCGCGACCCCAAATATCGCTCATCAAAATAAATAAAAATAACTACATCGCTCGCTGGTTTAAACTAGTGTACACCAGCGAGCGAAGTAGTTATTTTTATTTATTATATATATGGGCAGTTCTCTGGTGAATCGAGAGGTCAAAATTTTTTTTTCTTTTAAAATCACCAAAATCGCTTCGTAACCATCCCATATATTACCCTGAATTTTTTCAGATTTTTTTCACTTCTAGTTTTTTGGTGGCTGAGGGTCAAAGTTGGTGATTTTAGCATTTTCTGCATTTTTGACCGAGTTTGATTAATTTATAACTCCTCAGGGAAGC